>LIHB01000129.1:0-63987 GCA_001297265.1 Mycosphaerella arachidis
CGGGCTTATAACTGTAAAACTAGTAGAGATAGAAGCTTGGAACTAGGTTATTAAGTCTGGAAATTAGGGTATAAAAACCATGTTTTTTTTCTAAGTAGTAGCACCCTTAAGGTGCTTATATAAGTCTTCTTTTAATAAGAGGCCCTTAATCCCTGTAATTTAGGTGCCTAATCTCATTTCCTAAGGATAAGTAATTACCACACTTAATCAGGTTATGTCACCCTCAAAACCTGCTATTCATGCATCATCCTGGCGCTTTACAAAGGGCTTACCGGGATGCTGGAGAGCCACGTGCACGGACGAGGCAGGGTCATCGCGTAATCGTGTACTGGTACTTCCCAGCAACGCTTGGTTTTGGATCGTGTAGCGTTGAGACAGACCTTGCAACTAATTGAAATCCAAGTTCCTCATAACGCTTGATCCATGTTTTGTTGGAGACTTGGTCGTTCCAAAGCAAGACATGACCGGCGCATGTTCCTGCCCGAAACAGTAGTCTTCTAGATCAAGCGAAGAAAAGGCGAAGATCTGGGGCTTCGACGATCCTGACGGCATTGGCTCGTAATCTCAGACATTTCAACGTTCTGCATGTGAAGGCCACATGGAGCTGTTGTGCAGTGTCGAGTCAATGCAGTATTGTTGCGGAGAGAATGAGGAGCGGATATTGCTGGAGCAGAGGTACGGTACGTACAGTATGTCGGGAGGGCCGCATCGATAGACTTTGACCAGGCCAGGCGGCGGCATGACGGAGGTTTCGGTCCATAGTCTACTGTACCTTCGCCCTACGACGATGTGGTGGTCGCGTGCGGTAGCGCGATGGTGACTCGATAGCGTGCCAGTCTGTTCAAAGGGACTTCCGTGTTCCTTCCTCCTCATTGTCGTCGTACACATGCGATGGTTACTGCAGTCTGCATTCTGCAAAGACGACCCTTGCAACGTGCCAGCCGCGACGATTCATCCAGCTTCAGGTCTAGAACACGAGCTCCTCACCGTCTTGCGGTCTGCGGGGCCACACACAACATCGGCTAAAGTAACAGCAGGCGGAGCATTACACGCCCACATTGTATCTGTGTTTGCTAAGGAGCCCTCGAGGACAAAGCGATTGTACATTGTGTACGCTTCCGTCGAACAAGCATTGTTGGTGGTGCTTCAAGGGTCGCGGGAAGCTGCAGCACGATTCGGGACAACGAGCACGTGGTACCCTTTGTCTCGCATTTAACAGACTCGACTGCCGCCGACTCGGGGGCTGTTTCTAGACACTCGAATCCCACGGCGCGACACGAGATATACCCCAAAACATTTCCAGTCGAAGCGCTAAGTTACACAACCACTGGATGGTGTCGCGATTCAGCGCAGCGGCTGAGACAAGCGGACGGGCAGCCTGAGCGACGGATGATACATGCGCACCTATGAAAGACACGGGCAATGAAGCGGCGGGCTCAGACATAGGGCTGCATGGTCAGAAACCGGCGTTGCAGGTCATATGCCTGGGATCATCTGGTGGGCCCAGCGAGGAGAATGTGACGGCCTTTTTGGTGCGCTCAATAGGCAGCGAATGGGCTAAGGGTTCGCTGCTGGCGGTTGATGCTGGTTCGCATCTCGCGCCCATAACACGAATACTGGAACGGAGCTTCCCGAGCATAAGTGGAGCCAGATCCAAGCCCGGCAGAAACTCCAATGGAAGTCACGTGTCGAATGGCGATGGCAGTAGCCTGCCTGGGCGGCTGGAACGGGCGTCGTTGTCGCCGTCGCCGAGCATCCCGGGGGACAATCCACCGATACCAGAACCCACGGTACTGTCTGAAGGCCCATTTGCTGGTTTGAAATTTCCCAATGAGTCGGCACGCGCGAATGCACTGCATGTGCTGCGGACCTACATTGCGACATACCTGATCACGCATCCACACCTGGACCATCTTTCAGGATTCGCTATCAACACAGCAGCTTTCCACGCGACTTCGCGGCCCAAGACGCTAGCAGCCCTTCCAAGCACCGTCAATGCGATCAAGGACCATATTTTCAACGATGTCATCTGGCCAAACTTGACGGACGAGGATGGTGGCGTCGGTTTTGTCACCTTTCAGCGTCTGAAGGAAGGCGGCGATGTCATGATAGGCGAAGGTGAAGGCAGAGGCTATATCGATGTTTGCGACGGACTAAGCGCAAGAGCGTTTAAGGTTTCGCATGGGACATGCACCAAAGGGCCGCCTAGCCATCACCATCGAGGAAGCATTCCAGGCATAGCAGATGGCAATCCGCCTTATAATGGCTCGATTGCTGGCACTTCACAGGACCTTGCATCTTCCCAGATGCAAAGGACGACATCATTCCCCCACTTGCAGTCAGGTCCACCAACGCCGGGGATATCTTCTAGGAACAGCTTCTTCAACAACCATCCTTCGCCTGCGGTACCAGCGACTGACCATCAACATGCATGTGTAGTGGACAGTACGGCATTCTTCCTCCGTGACGAGTATACACAGCGCGAGGTTTTGATCTTTGGTGACGTCGAGCCGGACTCTATATCCCTGACGCCCAGGAACCACATTATCTGGCAGGAAGCGGCGCGGAAGATTGCACACGGTGTGTTGGGCGCCGTTTTCATCGAGTGCAGCTACGACGACAGCCAAGGGGATGCTCTGCTTTTTGGTCACCTAAACCCAAAGCATTTAATCGCAGAGCTACGGTACCTTGGCCGACAAGTCTACGAAGCAAAATCCGTCCGAGAAGCAGAGAAGAACTCCAAGAAACGGAAACGCTCTGGTCCTCACGGTCTAGATAAGATCGCCAAGAACGTCGTTGCAGAAAACGACCACCGCAAACGGAGCCGAAGCATAGCAAAGCGCACAGTCTTCGCAGATGACAGACGACGCAGCAGCGCACCCGATCACAGCACAACGAGTGCCTCATCATATCAAGAGAATCACTACCACTTCCAATCTCAATTGGACCACGACATGATATCGCCACAGAACACCTCTTTCCGAGAGGCTCCTGTATCGACGGGAAACAGTACTGGCAGCACCACTACTGCTGCTACTCATCATCATGAGATGCCTCTCAGTGGCATCAAGATCGTTGTTATTCACATCAAAGATACCCTTAAGGACGGTCCGCATGTGAGCGAGACTATTTTAGCGCAGTTGCAGGATTATGAGGCACGATTGCAGGAGGACGGGCAGGGGTTGGGGTGCGAGTTCATTATTCCGCAGAGTGGGGAGAGTTATGTGTTCTGACGATGGGGATAAGGTATGGGCGTTGGGGCCCGGCAAAATCTGCGACAGAACTTGTGGGACGCGCGCATTGGGAAAGGATAACGGCTGGTAGTTAGCAAGGCGTTCTCGGGAGACTGAATGCATGGAAACAGGGCGTGGCTCGGGATGGCTTCTTCGAACGTCTGTATTGGGGGACTACTACCTCTTTAGTACCACACCTTCACTGTCTCTTCCCGCGATCACCCCTTTCTTCTGCAAGGCCATTTCCAGCAGCAACGAGTCTCCGCTCTATATCCTTGCACCTCGCTCTCAACATGGTCCACGTCCGCGGCAACTTGAAGCAGCGGCATCCATTCTCTGCGACGCAAAAGAAACTTGCTCCGCGACGGTGAATTTGGAACCCTTTACCTCGGTCCTCGATCCCTCCTTGACTATGACTTCAGCTACAATACTTGCGGCCTTTCTCGTCGAACGGATTGCGTAGGACCTGGGAACGGACGGATGGATATAGCCTAGATGCCTGATCGTCACGACAAGGCGCCAGCGAGTCGGATTCCGCGCGTCGTGTTGCGCTCAGCTCTAAGTGGCAGCCATCATCGCGTATGGCCATCTTACTCGATGGTGAGGTTCTGTATGCGATTGAGGCCTGTGGCTTTTGGATGGATGGGGATATGCCATTGAGAGTTTGTTGCACGCTTGCGTGTTGCGGTCGCGCTCGAGGATGGAGTGAGTGGTGAACTAGTAATCGTGGTAGGCGTGTTGGTAGATGCTTTTCGACACTTTGTAAATTTGTCGGCAGGTTAGGAGGAACGTCTTTGAGGGTGGCGCGGTGTTGGAGAGGTTCACGGGGCTTGGCTCTTCGCTCGCGACGCCTAGGTCGTAGAGGGTGTTGTGTAGCTCGCTGGGAGTGCTAGTAGTCGTGAAGATGTCATGGCGCAGTGCGGACTGCCTTCGAGTGAGAGCAAGCTGAGATTGAGGATGTGGTCGTTTGTGTGTGCTCATTTGATAATGAAGTTGGCAAGGGGCTTCTGTGGCTCGCGATCTAGGGTGCGTACAGACCCTGTTTGGGTTGGGTTCGTGATGTTTGGTTTAGAACTGATGATGCAGGCTGGCGCCTGGTGATGAGGAATAAGGATTTGCTCTGGACTTCTTACTTCTCCCACTTGGGGATCTGGCTGTGACGATTTGTCGAGCTCTTCTTGTGTGAGCAGCAACGTGATCTTGTTTGAATAGAGCAGACGATGTGACTAACGTCGCTCCTTGACGTTATACCTCTCGATTGCTTCCTCGTAGAACGATCCGAGGACCTGGAAACCCGTTGTCCCAGCCAGGACTTCATGTCGCGATCTGATCTACCGAGGTTTTAGCTCCAGCATGAACCAAACGAGCTATCCTCCAATATGCTTCGTACAGTCGTTTGTCCGGCCAGCCAATCAGAATACGATTACCGGATTGGGAAGAGGCGTTCTTTTCGCATGCAGTAGAAAATCGCTGTACCTCGTTTGATGCTGCAGACTACCTGTGGCGTCTTGTAAGCATCTCAACAACCTATGGATGTAGGCGCGCAACCGCGAAATACAGCGCATGAAAATGACTGCACGCTACCGGCGGGATTGTATCGTAGGACTTAACATCTACCGAGATGCAAGCCTTTCGATCGGGTATCTGGACGTCGAATGCCACAGGGAATATGTCAATGAATTCGTGCATGATGATAGCGATCTTGTATATGTCAGCCATGTGTTGTATATTACCACTCAGACGATACTGCCGCCTTTGGTCCTGTCATCCCTCGTACTTGATCTCTTCCATACTCGAGGGAGGGACATCTGCACTGTCTTGCGATAGCATATCTACAGATCCGGTGACTGAAGGCGGTGCGTGTGATGTCCTCGGCCAGTCCCGTCCGCCCGTGGCAAGCACAGCATTGAAGTCAAGGTCCTTCGTGAACCACCTTTCGCGTCTTGTAGTTGATCGTTGACCACCTTCCAGGGCACTTCTGGCGGCTCTTGTTGTTCGCGCTCGTTTCGCCTTGCGGCCATCAGCCATTAGAAGGTCGAGTCTATCCCGCTGTTCCTCCAACGCCTGATCGTACTGTACGATCGAGCGGACATACGGAGCCAGGTCTGTGGCAACAATGTTCAGAGGTCCATCGAAAGCAGATTGCACCAGACCAGGGTATGCGCCAACGTTGGTCTCAGTTGGCGTCGAGACAGCGTCAAAGCAGGAGAATGCGTGCCGACTAAGTGGTGCCTTTTCGTGAGATTCATGCTGCATGCCACCGTAAACTGCTTGACGACCACCCGCAGGAATTCCCATATCACGAAAAGCAGACAGAGCCGTTGCAAAGAGCATCGATTTGCTCAAACCACCGTAGTCGATGCATTCGTCTGTCTGTAGAAGAGGCATGCCCTCAATGTAATGTCCGCGAGCTTTGTCCAGCATGTCAGGCTGGGTTGGATCTAGGTGGGCAGGGTCTGCACAACCTGCAGAACAAGAAGAGTCTGCGGCGCTTAGTGTATCTGCAAATCTCGCGAATGATCTGAGTCGTTTGATCTGTACTTTGGGATCCGCCGAAGTTGTGGTTTCCGTCAGGGGTAACTGGCCCCACCCAAGGATGGTGGAAGGCGATAGATTGACTTCGTCCAGGTCCAGGAACCAAGACTGTTCCACATCATCGGGAGAATGTTGCGAAAGACCCATACCTTGTTGATATGTTCCTTCGCTTGCGATGCGCATTTTCCTCCCTCTATTGTCGACGTCGGATCCTGGGGGCCATCTCTGGTAGATCCAGCTCAGTCCTCCTCGAGGGTCGCCTATGCCCATTTGACACCAGTAGTCTAGCTCAGATATACTTGCGCGAAGGTCGCAGCGGTGATGTTTGTAAAGTGACTTCATGGCGGGTCGTTCCAGCAGATGACCCTCGGCAGCGGCAAGCAATAACATGTAATCCGTGGCGAGGTCGACAGGAGGTGGCGCCAATCGAAGTATTGCATGCAGCGACATAGCTTGCAGTGGTACGAGGTCTTCATCGTTGCAAGTCATGATGAACGGCCGTTTCGAGGTCGTGATCAGCTTCAATATTGTAGTCCAGAACTCCTTGTCATCCTTGAAAAGGATGTCGACCTCCTCAAGCAGAATCAGCGATTGCTGCTGTTCCTTGGGTCGCTTCTGAATAGCTTCTTGTACTGCCTCGACTGTCTTCACTTTGACGATCTTCTTGGGTTCGGCAATCTTCGGCTTCGACTGGGCCTTAGGCTTGAAGAAAGACATCATCTTGCCTTGTCTGCCACTCTCAAGGTCCTTTTGGAATGCCTCGTCAATCTTATTCAGGCTCTCAGTGTCGGGGGCCTCGACCGACTCTGTGCCGTGATGCTTAACGAGGTGGTTCTCAGTCATGTCGCCGATCTTGTCTAAAACATCGCGTCCACTACGCCGTTCGCTTGAGCTGATCTCGAACACCTTGTAGCCCAGTTCCTTGGCAACAGCATATGCTGCAGCTGTCTTGCCGCAGCCATGCGGACCACTGAGCAAGACAGCATTGCCAAGCTTCGCGCCAGTCTGCGCGACCTGTACAATACTTTTGAGTGCTCCCCGACTAGAACCCGCATCATCCTCTAGATCTGCGAGCTCACTCATATCATGTACATCCTCATCGCTGTCGACCAGGAAATCTTCAAGATCATCAACCTTCTTCTTTCGTTTCTTTTTGGGCTTATCCATGGTTTTCGGTCTCGCTACTCGATCCGTTGTACACGCAGCACCTCCAACGGCTTGCACTGCCAACGAGGTAAGCCACGTTCTAAGGACTTGCATCTCCTTCTCAGGTTGCAGAACTTCAGCACAACACGATGGTGCATACTTCTGTGCCCATTGATAGATTTCTCCTTTCGATTCGTCATAAGCTGTAAGAATGCTCGGTATTCTGTCGTACAATTTCTGCAGAGCGGGATGATGCGCATGCTGCGAAGCACGAGTAGAAAGCTCATCCTCGTTAGAATGTGCCAATTCCACAGAGAGTTGGCGCTTGATGCGATTGGCTATCTCTTCTCCCGGGATGAGAAGCTTCTGCGGCAGGTGAAGTGATTCGTCAGGCTCGTGATACCCATCTTCACGAAGTTTGCGGTCCGCCTCAGGCTCTAGCTCAATGGCGAAGCGTGCAAGGACAGACGCATCTCGCGAGATGGGTAGCCTCGCCTGTTTGCGTTTTCGCTTGGGCAGACGAATGTCAGCGACTGCGCTACTCCCTTCCTCCGATCCCAGATTGATATCTCCTCGAACGTGCGCCTGCCCTCTGTCCGGAAATGGTGCTTCTTTCGAACCCGGATGTTTGACCATGAATCTATCACGAAGCAGCGCCGAATGGAAAACCGCAGTCTCATTTGACTCGTGTATCCTGTCGGAGAAAGCTTTCACTCGCAGCTTGCCAGGAGTGACCGTACTGGCTTTGCGCGGAGATTCCTTCTTGGGAGGAGCGGGCTCTTCCTTCTTGCCAGCGAAGAATGGGTGTGTGGCTTTCGGCTTTCGTGGTGTACGTTTCTTCGGCGTTGTCTTCGGTTTCGTGGGAGTAATGGATTCAGAGCTATTTAGGATCCGATCGATCCTCTCACCAATCTCTTGGCGGCGTCCTTCATTCTGTCCGTATCTGCAGACTACTACAAGATGCGCGTTCGGACTCACAGCTGCCGATTTCCTCTTCCTGCCACGTTTTTTCGGCGTTTCCAGCTTCGGCTCGTCCGATTCCTTAGTCTTCTTTGTGGGTGGCGAGCTGAATTTGCCGTTGGCATTGAGCTTCAGAACTTTTTTCGGTGGAGTCATAGTCTCGAGCACACCTTCACTGGTTTCTGGTATGGCCATACCTCCGGATGTTCGTAGCATGTCCGCAGTTCCTGTTGTGCGTAGAGGTGAAGAAGCAGGTATTATGACTCGTGGCGACGATGACCTCTTAGGTGTACTCGGTGGTAGTGGTGCCTCCTCTGAGACCGCTGATGCACCAACCTCTGTAGGTTCATTCTCGTTCGTGCGTCGCCTCTTCCGCCGGGCAGTGGTAAGGTCAGGCTCGGGCGCGCATACTTCAACGACTTCCTCAGGAGCCGTTGAAGCTGCCCTCTTTCCATTTACAAGCTCTCCCAAAGTCCGCTGTGTCTTACCCTTCGTGGGACCTTGGTCATTGTTCTTCTTCCGTCTCTTGCTGGTGGTCCGCTTTGGCTTCTCCTGTGGCTCATCATCTCCCTCGTCCGCAACACACTCGTCATCGTCACCTCGTTGATCGGAGCTTGCCAGCTGATTATATATGGCTGCTTTACAAGTCAGTGATCCGACTCGACGGTATGAGATGGCCACTCCCACCATTTGCTTTCGCGAAGAACGGGTGGACGTTCCTCTCGCCATCTGCGTTCATGGCAGGTAACACTGCGACTGCTGCCATTCGAGATGGTGCCACATGCTTATATAGTGGTCTGTAGAGAACGTAGCCTCGTATTGTGACAACACAAGAGGTGCAGATAACATGAGCAAAAGTTTCGACGTTCACTCACTCCGCAAGTCAAGTCGCGTGTTGCTTCGCATGACGCGCAGCCGCGCTTTGGACGTGATAGACTTTCGGCTAGATGCAGCTTTCGGCCCGCTCTGCGCTAAGATTTTGCTCGGGAACAGAGGAGAGGAAGAATTTAGGTGCCGTACAGCGAAGAATCGCATTGCTTTGCATCGCGACGAATCGCCAGGAACGATGTCGGGAGGAATAGAGGAGCCATACATCATCGCTGCACTTGCGAAGCCACTGGATGCCGAACATGGACGGATTGTGGGAGCACCGGTCCACAGCATCGCAGGCTCGCGGAAGAGAAAGCGACACGAAGTTGCGGTTGGCGTCGATGGAGAGAGCGTCAGCATATACAATGTATGTGCAGATGCATTGCAAGCACGCTATGTGTATACTAACAGCAGCAGACCCAGAATCAAAGCATTGTCAGCTCTTACGCCCTGCCACCGCAATCCTACCTCGCCGCTCCATCATGTTCCGTCTACTGCAAACGAGCAAAGCCACAGCAACCACAGAGGCAAACATATCTGGCGGTATGGGACGGGGTAAGCAGACAGAAGGCGCGTCTTGTCAGCATCAAGGAGAATCTTGGCAAGCCTCAAAGCGACGAGCGTGAACCGCGAGCGCCAACACGACGGGAGCGGAAGCTGCGACATGCGAACGTAGTGGCACTCGAAGTCGTGCCGGTGGACAACACATTCGGATCAATAGAGAGCGACCAGCATGCTGTCTTGGTGTCTTACAGTAACGGCGACGTGGATTGCGTGCAGGGCGACTTATCGGCTGCCAGGTGGGAGCATAATGGGGCAGGTGATGCAGACGGCAGCGTCGAATATGCTGTGGTCGTTGAGTACGATGCGGCGAGACGAGGGCTTCTGAAGAATCGCGAAGATGTTCTCGCCATATTGGACTCATCTGCAGATGGAGTCCAGACCACGAAGGGGCCGCCGTTGCTCTGCCAAGTCACGCGAACCGCCTCCCAGAGATCACTGCGCATCTTCGCCGTGCGCAACACATCTGGCGATCACCTGCAAGGTAGTCGATCCTCCCTCGAAGGCATCCTTTCCTACAACCTTCCATCGCGGCACAATACTGGAACGGATGAAGCAAAGTATGAGCTTCATGCGGCTACTGGGATGCTCTACCAGTGTCTAGGCGGTCGAATGACAGTTTACGATCTATCAGGCACAACGCCCAAAGCCTCATTCGAGCTGGGTCGTCGGGATGGTCTCAGCGTGAACAGCTTCATACGCCTGTCATCGGCCACAATCCTTGTTGTGACGTCGGACAAGCTCGCAGTCTACGTTACGAAGTATGGCTCGGTCTTGAGTTCCTTGCCGTACACCGACCAGACCGTTCCAACAGTCGACGCGAAGTCAAGATCAGACTTCAAGATCATCACGCAGTTCTCAGATCCGGGCATCCTGGTAGCGTTGTCAGCTAGCAACCTCATTGCCTTCCAGGTCGGTAACATCCTTGACGATGGCCGGAGCATGAAAGCGCAGGAACCTGTACTTTCCGACGTGCTCGGAAAGGGCAAAGCAGCACTACTGGAAAGCTCTGACTTGAAGGAGAAGAAGAAGCGCAAGTGGGAAGAATGGAAAACAAAAGTCGACGGCTTGTTTGAGGCCTCCGATGCTGACGGCTTGGAGACTTTCGTTGCAAAGATGCTTAATCTCGATTCGAAGCCTCAAGACAAGGCTGCAGAAAGTCAACCCAATGGCTATCACGACACCGATATCGCTCTGTGGGATCTTCCTTCGAACACCTGCGACCCTCAGCATGTGGAGACACGGCGTGCTTCGTACTTGCTACGAAAGCTCTTTGCATGGCGATCACTCACCCCACGGTCTCACCTCAGTGGGAATATAGAAATCACGCTGCTATCAAGGAATGTCTTGCGGTTCCTGGCCCTGGCTGGCTATCTTACCACTTCGACAATGCAGCTTGTGCTACCGCCGGCCAGCGGCGATGCAAAGCGGCGTGTGGCTCCTGGTGATGTTATGCTGGCTGTCGCAAATGCCGAGCCTAGCCTCATGTTAATGTGCGACCTGATCTCTCTGCGCGTCCATTGGGACCTGCCCGAGATTGTTCAAGGACTGCAAACTCTCATCCGATCATTACAAGATAAGCAGAACGCCGAGATGGCAGCTGCGCAGCTGACCAACGGTAATTTCGACATGGCCGACGGGGATGTACAATCCGAGCTCGATGCCGTTGAGAAAGAGTTGGACAAGGCCGAAAGTCTCCTGGAATCTGGCCTCGCCATTCGGGCGCACGCATGTCGCATCTTGCTCAACCGCTTGCAAGCCTTTCCTCAACGAGACGTCAAACGAGTGATGCATAAGATGCTCACGCATGCAGACCTCATATTCTTCCTGTGCCTCTTGCGCCTCGAACTTGCCGATGGTGGCTGGACACAAAGGTATCTTGAGCAGGACGCGAGCGAGGAGGAACCCTTGCTCGATGTGCCGAACGCGCAGGACATCACCGCAAGCAATCTCGCCATTCGAACGATTGCCAACCTGTTCGACTGCGCTGTTGACGCGATTGGTCTCAGTGGGTGGCTCATCGGCCTCAGCGCAGACATCGATGGCACAGAACAGCTTCTCGAGGAATTGAAGAACGTAGTGAGCGCCACTGTGGAAGGACTGTTCGAAGCTGAGCTATTGACCAATCTCCTCAGCAACGTCAGGAGGACTGCGGCAGTGCTAGGAGAACAACAGCGATCTAATCTGAAGCGAAAGCTTCCAACGGACGAGGACGACTGGACTGAAGACAAGCTCATGCCGGTGGGTGGTCGTCCTGAGCCCCCAGTCGTGCGTACATGGGGTACGAAGGACGGACGAAAGAGCAAAGCCGCGGTCGCTCAGCAAAAGAGCAGAGCGGTGGGCAAGTACTCATTCGAGCAGATCAGGATCTGATTGTCCTTGAGTCGAAGGACACCGGCTACGAACCGGGTGCAACCTACCGGTTATGAGAAACCTCTAATCATCATGATTGTCACAAAATATCTTGCGACTTCACATCATTGTGCACCCGACCGAAGTCCTCCGTCTCTGAGAAGCAGTCCATGCAAACCTCCTTCGACAGCCAAGGACATCTTCTATGTGTTCGCCAGAAAGATATCGTGGTTCTGCACGTAGTGCCACCCATATCGAGGCCAAGACCGTCCCTCTCCCGTTGCCCAGGCGCGTTGTCTTGAAACAGCAATTCGCTCATCCTTGACCGTTGCATGGAAGGCTGGGCAGCGTAAGTCCATCTCACAACCTCTCCCACTTTTTCAGCAATCCATCGATCGAAGCTAAGCCTTCCACGAGCAGACAGACCAAAGTTTATTGCAGTCATGGAACCGACCTGCAGGAACGAGCAACTAGCGGAGCCAGGATTTGTGCGTGTACAAGTGGCAGGGTAGCTCCCAGAGCTCTCAAAAGTTCTTGTTTCCTGCCAGAGGTTGGTATTGTTGCTTTTGCCTCTCCTGCCACCACCACCACCACCACATCCGAGAGCCATTGTTCACCGGCGCTCAATATGGGCGCTTCGTCGACAGCCTCGCAGCTCGCTGCGGCATGCATGGTCTTTGGACTGGTTACAGCAGCGCCTGCACCACACAGCGGCTACGGTGGATGGCAGCATTGGGGGAAGCAATGGAGCGATTGGTGGAACAGCCACAGTGATGACCACCAGAAGCCTCCACCATACCATCCCGGCAGGCCTGGTCACGAAGCAAAGAAGCTCAATGTACAGGTTGGCCCTCGGCCGTACTACTTGGTCGACAATATGGATGAAGGTCTATTGAAGGACAAGCTGGAGAGCTGCAAAGAAGATGAGAAGTCGACGAGTTCTTTCTCCATCTCGCATCGGGGTGCACCATTGATGTTTCCCGAGCACACCAAGCAGAGTTACGAAGCAGCAATCAGAATGGGAGCTGGTGAGTGCATTGGGAGATAGGTCGTGCTGGAGCTCAGAGCTGACTCTTATCGACTAGGCATCGTGGAGTGCGATGTATCCTTCACGTCCGATCGCGAGCTCGTCTGCCGTCACTCAAATTGCGACCTGCACTACACAACCGATCTTCTGGCACACCCTGAACTGGCAGCGAAGTGCTCTGAGCCATTCGTCCCGTACGATGCAGAAACAGGTACGCCAGCCAGCGCAAAATGCTGCACAAGCGATATAACACTGTCTGACTTCAAGTCTCTCTGCGCCGAGATGGAAGCTACAACCTTCAATGCTGTCAACACCAGTCAGTATATGGGACGAATTGGATCCACTCCTAGCTGGAGGACCGACATGTTCTCTTACTCCTGCGCCGAGCCAATGGCCCTCAAGGAGCAGATTGCTCTAGTCGATAGCTACGGTCTGAACTTCACAGCCGAAGCCAAGACCCCAGAGATCGATATGCCTTTCCAGGGCAACTACACACAAGAAGATTTCGTTCAGCAGATCGTCGATACGTTCGAGGATGCTGCTGTCGATCCTTCTCAAGTCTGGCTACAGTCCTTCCTCCCGGATGACATCTTCTACTGGATTGAGAACGCCCCCGAATATGGTCGCCAAGCTGTCTACCTCGATGAGCGCGCCGACTTGAACGAGACCGGATATGCCACAGCTGTTGCTTCGCTGCCTGACCTCGCCGCTCGAGGTGTCAAGATCATTGCTCCATCCATTTGGCAACTCGTGACTGCAGACAACGCCACTGGAAAGGTCATTCCATCGGCCTATGCCATGGCCGCGCATGAAGCTGGTTTGGACATCATCACTTGGTCGTTTGAGCGCTCTGGTCCGCTTGAGGTGGATGGCGGAGGCTACTACTATTCGAGCGTGAAAAACTTGATCAACAACGATGGCGATGAATTCACTGTGATCGATGTTATTGCGCAGCAAGTCAAGGCGATCAAGATTTTCAGCGATTGGCCGGGTACGAGCACATACTATGCCAACTGCTTCGGTCTCGAGTAGACGCAGTCGCCGAGGAATGATGAACAAAAACCAGCAATGATATCATTAGATGATAACGATGACACAGCTGCATACACGTTTACGCTACCGTGATGCCTCTTCCAAGTCACAGTGCCGGCTTGCCGCAGTGAATACATGAAATTGAATTTTGTCAAATGCTTTGTACGTTCGCCACACTATTGCGACACATGCATAAGACGCCGCTGAACATCTGTAGGTCTATGTTCTACCTTCTCCTCAGACTCCTCTCACCCACCTAACATTACGCTGCCCGATTGACTCGGTAATTTTCGGCCTCGAAATCCCGCACACATACCGCAATCATGCTTCCAAAGGCGGGAACGCTGGTGTCAAGCCACTCGACTTCCCTATCGAGATCGCCCGGGCAGCTTCCAGCGGAGCACGATGCTTTCGCAAACTTCGACGCGAATCAGAATGCACGCGATGCTGTCGAGACGACGGGAATCATGTATTCCCCAACTTTTGGATCTGATCACCGCCTTCAAGCGGATCCACGGCTTCTATGTCGAGAGGAGAAGCTCTCCAACACTCTCTTGCGACACGACCTGGCAGCGAGGCTAGTTAAGAAGAGGGCCGCGCACTTTGATCAGGCTTGTGACTTTACGGTACTGCGAGACGGCACGGTCATCCCAAGGTTTATCCACTGGCGGACTCTGAGATGAGTGCGTTGATTTAGGCAGTGTTGGTTCAAGGAGCTGATAGCTATGGGCTGAAGACGAGGATGGTCGTACGCCTTTCGAGATCAAAGGTCCGTCGCTAATGGAGAAGGCAGTAAGAGGCTGAAGCTTTCGTGGGGGAAAGGGCTTTCTGCAACGTCCAGTCATGCAATGATGCTGTACTATGTGCAGATAGAGACTATCATAGAGTGAAGCACTTTGCAGGCCCTGCTATACGATTCGCAGTCTGAAACACGCTCTGAGGTATCATGTTAAGACAACGCTGTGACGAGAACGCTCATAATACTCCGCTCAGGCTTCCTCCTTCGACCTGTCGGAAACACAACCTCCAGAAGAAACGAGCTCTCGCGGTTCAATCCCCTCGGGTTCCATCGGCTGTGGCTCCTCCCTCTCGCTCTCTAGCTTGTACTGACGATCCTTGCTCGACTTGTCGCGGACGTGAAAGAGCTTGTCCACCCGACTGATGATCAACAAGTAGATGATGAAGATCTCAATCATGAAGAAGAAGATGTAGAAGGCAGCCCTCTTCTGGTACCAGCCAGGCTTCGAGACTGGTCGAGGCGCTTCCCAGTTAGCACCGGCCTTGAATCCAGCGCCGAGGACGCAGAGGGTCGCTGAAGCTGTAAGGACCAGGGCTTTCTTGGCCCAGCTTCCCTCGCCGAACTTGTCGATTCTCTTTGGTTTTGGCAGGCTGAACGCAACCATCACGATGACTATCGGGATCATCGTGACGATGAGGAGGTAGGTGATCGCCGCAAGTTGCAGATCTCTCGACACTTGCTGCAAATGCTGATCCAGCGTGTAGAAACTGATGACGATGAAGGTGATGACCACCACCAGAGCGATGGCGATGAGGAAGAAGATCACCGCGTACATCGCTTTGAATGCCTTGCTCCAGCCGATATCGGGCTGGCGTGCCCGCATGATCCGCTGCGCTAGGGTGAGGTTGACGATGTAGACGATAAGGATGCCAGCATTGACGAAGATGGAGGACGCAATGGAGAGTGAGATGTTCTGCGGCTTGTAGGTAGCTCCAATTCGCAGACAGCATGTGAAGATGCGGGCCATACAGAACCCGAAGAGTAGACCAGAAAGTGGGAACTTGTGACCTCTTCGATTGTCTCGCTGGAGGATTGTCAAATTCGATGCAGCGCCACCGATGTAGAAGAGAAGGAGGACAGCGAGGACGGGTACATCGGGGAGTTCTGTAGGTCGACCGCCGATGCCTGCTGTAGTAGGAGCGTAGGGAGGCTAGGCGGGCTGTCAGTAAGGCCGTTGTGCTACTCGCAGGTGAGTAACTTACCCCTGAAGGGTGCTGCATGTCTTGGACCGGTGCCATTCTGACGGTAGGACTGTGGCTTCGCGCCGTAGCTGTAGCTGTGGGCTGCGGTAGTGAGATCCTCTTGGGAGTGCGGATCAAAGCTGAAGCACTGGTCGCGTAGAGTTCTCTGTCCACGTGCGTCGGTAGGGTGACCTTGGAATTGCTCGCCGCCGTTGGACTTCTCTTCACGTGCAGCGGGGAGATAACCGTGAAGCGCTGATCTCTTTGAGCTTTCTGTCGAGGCAGGTGTTGAAGTGTCCTTGTTGAACGCTGTTGTTGACCCTTGTTCAAATGTTGGAATGAGGCATGGCATGTATATAGGTCCTTCGCAGTCAACCATTATCAACGCACGACCGAAAGCCCGCCGTAGGATCAGACAGCAGTCCACGTTCCGTCACAGGTCGAGCATGCCACAAGGTGCCTTCCCGTTTGATGGTCGGTCCAGTCGCATCCATTTTGACGCATTTTTCGCTGCATTTGGTATAGTCTTGCTTCGGACGAAACCCCGGACGAAGGCTTCAACGTGTGAGGGAGGCGAGGCAACAGCGAACAGAGAGAAAGACGTTGCTGCAACGCCGTGAGGATGTTAGCCACTGATGCACATCCAGCTGGAGGCATCGCACATGTGTAGATCGGACTGCGAAGGCTTTATTAACATGTTATGTAGTGGTCGAGCTCGTGAAAGGTGGCAGGAGAGAAGCCTTGCTGGTCATATGCGTGACGAGATCGCTGGCGGAGGAGTACAGCTGATGTCTGGCATCGAGGGTGTCCATTCTTTCATCGATTGCATGGCGACATGTGAATTGTTCGAGGTGATGGTGTCGACAATGATGATGGTTTCGACCGCGGAGGAGATGTGACGTGTCCTTGGTGGTCGGGCAAGAATCACACGCTAAGCTCGATACGAGTGTGGTGATCTGCGCGCTGAGATAGTCGGTAGGGACGAACCGCATCTCCGATGCTCCCGGTGTCACAACAACGGCCCAGCGCGACTTCGCTCAACTTTCGGTCGAACATGAGAAAGTAGCGACCAAGCTTCGGCGACAGTTGACAGTACGTGACGTGACATGGACTCAGCCGCCCGCACGCCTCACACGCCTCACACGCCTCACACTCCTCACACGCCTCACACGCCTCACACGCCTCACGCGCCTCAGGAGACCACGGTCAAGCGCCTGCGCAAGGGTACAAAGAGCTGCAGCGAATGTGAGCCCATCGAGTGCTCCTGTCTGACGACACGCCCGTCAGAGGTCTGATTCGTGAGCACAGGTCGGCATCGTAAGATCAAATGTACATGGCAGTCGCCAGCAGATAAGGTCTGCGTCAATTGCAGAGCTCGTGATCGCCAGTGCATACCGCAAGTCTAGTAAGGACACTGCTCTCGCCTTGCTCTACATTGTACGTTGAACATGGATTCCTAACCATCTAGTCAACGACGCCCCGTCAACGTGGACAAGCTATCGTCTCGTGATCGGATCCAACGGTTGGAGCAACAGATAGCCAATCTCACTGCTGCAGCACAAGGTCACATACACCAGAAGCTGAATATTTCGCCCAGAGGAGATGATGTCAGCGGATCAGACTCTCTCGACGAGGACGACTATGATCATACGCTTGTGCCAGCATCCACGCCACCGACACACCTGAAGTTCTTATTCAACAATGCACTCATCGGACCCAGCCAGCATAACGATGAATTTGCTCAAGACTTGAATAGAGCCAGATGCTCCTCTCGGTATCTTGATCATGCAAAAGTGAAGTTGAGGCGTTTCATGCCAACCAGGTGCTTGCGATGATTCTCCCCTGGCCAGTTTGATTGCTGACTATTCATTCAATAGGGAAGAAGTCACGGTGGCCGCGAGCTACGCCGAGCCATGGTAAGCAGTGCTATCAAGACTTCGAAGTCGGACTAATGTCCAGCAGGATGAAGATTTACACAAATTTGTTTCCCTCTAAATCGGCCATTGGCACGGGAGATCAGCTCATATCGCGCTATGAGTCGGCGCTGGTGGAAGATACGCATCCCGTTCACATCGCGAGATTTCTTTTGGTGTTTGCCATCACTGCCCGACAAATGCCGCTTCACGCAAAGGTCCGTGGCGTGTACATATGCTGTTGGCTCTTTAAGTCTTACACTGACAGGAATAGGCCCTGAAGCTAGACGGCTGGAAAGACATCACGGCCTGCATTCACGACCTTTCACAGACTGTGCAATCTACGATCGTCGCGAATGACGAGCTCGCAAGCACCCTTGAAGGGCTAGACACGATTGTTATGTACCTTCGATTGCAGCTCGGCGTTGGGAATATCAGAACCCTTTGGCTAAGCCTGCGACGCATAACCGCTATTGCGGAGCTGATTGGTCTTCCTCGTGCTTGGCATCGAAGTAGAAACGATGGACCTGAGCACGCCCTTTCTCCAGCCACTGGTGAGTGATCGGCCACAGCATTAATGAAGATGCTCCAGACTTGACAGGCGTTGCCTTTTCTGATATCACGCAGACTCATTGGAAGCCGAGAACAGAAGGAAGCACAAGGTAACTTTGTGGGAGGCCATCTGCTCGACTGACCGACTAGCGAGTATGATGTTCAACCTTCCCGCTGCAACATCCACGCATCAATTCCCACGCCGCGCGATCGTCGCAGCTTCGGGCGAAGTCTTGGCTCAGCCTTATATGTTCCAATTGGCAGGCATCGCAATGAATGTACAAGAGCTCGACGAGGGTTACACGCTGGGCCAAAACGATGATGAGATGTTCGAAAAAGTGCTAGCGATCGAACGCCGGCTACGTTTGCTCAAAGCAGAGACTCCCAAGGTATGCTTCTCGGCCCTACGAACCGCTCGTGCTAACGGATCACTCCAGGCATGGTGGCGGGAAACCGACGAGAACCTGTCCGCCGATCTACTCCTCCAATTCTGGCACTACTATCTCATCGCCAGAATGCATCTACATGCAGCCATGAGCGAAGATGACCACGATCAGTACGCGTACAGCCGCGTTGCGTGTAGGGAGGCTACCGAGTGTATGGCTCGGCGCTATCCCACAATCCGGCGTCTTCTACCCACGGGCTTTTTCATTTGCCGCATCATCGACATGCAGGTCTTTACGGCGGCGTCATTCCTGTGCCTCTCACACATGAAGCAGAGTCGACAAGGTGCTCCGTTGGACGAGTCGAACGGCCTGGTCTTTGTCGAGCAGATCGTCGCCACAATGGAGTACGTCGTGGGTCAGCCGGGTTCAGATTTCGTTGAAGACGCATCATCGGCCATTCGATCACTCCTGGCCATGATCAGAGATCCTAGTGGACTGTCGAACGAGTCTGGGAGTCTCACACTACGCATACCGCTACTTGGCAAAATAAGGATCGGGCGCAAGCAAGTACCTCAGGCATCACAAGCAACGCAGGCAAACCCCGTCAACTACGTCACTGGAGAGCAGCTCCCTTCGATGCCTCCTGCAGATCCACGAGAATCTGCGAACGACTCTGGTATGGCGCAGTCAATGCATCAACCGTTTAATCCGACTATGGCCAGCACTTTGCCTTGGCTCATGGAGCTCGACATGAATCCCTCATCGCTGCAAGACCCCTTCTTCTACCAAGATGTGACACAGTTCGATCAATGGCTTGGCTTCCACGAGAACGTGGGCTACTAGTTTCTGGATTAGACAGAACGACGAGGATACGTAAATTGACAACACAGGATCGTGTAACCCGAGGATAGTGGGTGGCAAAGTTCAAACCTTGACAGTGCTCGCATTCAGGTCCAGGAGGGCTGTTTTGATCATGTGTAACTTCTGTCGCTATCATAGGCACCGAATTCATGCCAGACTGGTCTCAGACCTCCACACATCCTTCATAGCATCATGACTTCCTCAGAAGCACTTATGGCCGCTCAGCCGCAACCCTCTCGGCGCTCTCTGGAATTCTGTCCTGCGCTTCTGGCTGACCACCGCGACCGATCACCGCCTCATCCTTGTCCAACGCTCGCTGTCCAGCGTGTACTGGATCATGCGGGTTGATGGTGCTCTCGTCGGTCCTCTTCAATCCCTCAGTACCACCCAATCGCTTACCACCGGCTCGCTGCTGGCTACCATCGTGCAGCTCCTGCGAGCTCTGCCCCGAGATTGGCTTTCCGAGACCGGTGTGTACGTCTGCCGATGTGGAGCCGCCGATCGTGTCTTGTGCGGTTGTTGTGCCTGAGCCTGGGACGGGTGGGACCTCGTCGGTTGGGTTAGGTTGGAAGGTCTTTGATGCGGGAGCTGTGCCGGGTGGGAGAGTCTGTGTGGTTGATTAGCAGATTGTAGAAGCTGCAGGGGAAGGCGGGAGTGGACTCACTTCTGCGTGAAACTCAGGCACTTGGTCGTTGCCCACGTGCCTTCCTGGCTGGTGCTTGTTGTCGGTTGCTGGCTCGTTGCCAGATGCCTGATTGAATTGGTCTTTGCCACCCTCTGGCCGGTTGGGGCCGCTGGTCGAGCTTGGGACGTGAGACATGTTGTTGTCTGTTTCTGTTGGGTGTGAAGTTCAATTCTACTGTTGTGATGTATGAATGAGAGAGCAAGCAGTTCTAGGCAGCAAGTTTGTTGACAGCTCGCGTGATCGAATGTTTTGTTCACATGCAACGTTGACTTCATCATCATGACAACGTATGACGCTCGCTAGGTCGATGATGCATCCTGCAGGTACTGACGCCACGAAATCGCACCACCGCACATGAGACATGAGACATGTAACGTTTTCGAGGGAGATTACAAGCCTTCTGGTTGATAGGATCGAAACTGCTGGAGTGCCCATAATCAGCTTCTGCCTCAGGCTACAAACATTCACTCTTCACCTCATCAATTTTACGAACGCGTCCTAGTCCAACATACTATCCCTCTTGCCGCTTGATTTTCCTGTTGCTCCAACATTGAATGCGGCTCCCTCTGTGACAAAATGACCCTGAAGTCTTCTCATTCGGTACTCTGCCCGCCTTTAGATTCCTCATGGTCCTAATTGGGACCGCATCTGAACGGGACTTTTCCTTTCCCAATCTCATAACCACAACAACGTGATCTCCAAAATGCGCGCATTTCCGACCCCAAAGCGCAAACGCATCTCGCTCCATCGCGATATCATTCTCCCATACCTTCTCCCAATACTCTCGCTGCGTTTCGAGCCAACCATGCGGAAATGAGATCATCCTCTGTTCTGTCATCTTGAAGGTCTGCGCAAACAAGGCGCGTTTCGCCTCGCGATGTGACTGCACATGTTGCTCAATGCATGCTGAACAGACAAAGGCCTCTTCAGTGGCCGGGTTTGAATGCTCCTGGAGATGTTTCGCTAGCGGACGCACGCAATTGCTGGCACACTCCTCCACTTTCACTGTGATCACTTTGTGTCCGCAAGCCAGCTTGTGAACCAGAGCTCCTTTGATGCAATGCTCTCCGATGTGCGCGTCCATAAACAGAGACGTGGGATCGCTGCGCGTTCCATGAATCTCATGACCACTAGGTTTAGGTCGTTGCTTCCTGGGTGCTGGAGGCGTCGTAATGCTTGGGGTTGAATTCTGACTGGTTGTCGAAGACGCCCGTGAGTGAACACTGTTTGGCGTCAGCGAACCATTTGACAGACGGGTCGTTGATCCCTTCGGCGTGGCTACTGGGCTTGCCCGTCTGGCATTGTATTTAGCTGTCGAGGGTGGCGTTGGCGGATTAGAAGTGCAAGAGCACGTGGGCAAAGCTCGCGCAGGTGGTCGACTCGCTATTGTCGGCTGCACAGATGGCGGTGTCGGAATGATAGACTGTGGTCTCTTCTGAGGCAGTGTTGACTGTCGTTTACAAGAGATCTTCGATGCGCCGCGCGATGTGCCTACTGGGGTAGCCATTGGGATCTGAGACATTGTGCAGTTTGTGCAAAGAGCTGATTCTGTGTTCTTTGAAGTTTTGTTGTTGTTGATTTATCGCGGATAAGCATGCTGTTGCACGAGCCGGGCAATGTAGATGCTGCGCATGTCTGTTTATTGTTGAGCATCTGCACTTTGTTTGAGGATAGCAGATAATCGGAATAGTCCTTCGCTCAAAGAAACATTCTCTGAGACAATGGACAAGGCTCTGTAAGACAAAGCAGTCGCTCGGTCGCCTTGAAGAGACGATGTTGTGCGCGCGTATGTCTCCGATATTGGTCGTTGACAACTCTGGCCGCTGACAACAGCTGCGACATATAAGAGTGCCGGGTCCAGCTTGGCTTGTGTGGGAGTGTTCGGTCTTGTCGTCCTCCGTCCTCTGTGATATATGCTGCATGTTCTTGTGTAAAATCCTTAGGAATGGAGAAGTGAATTGAGGCCTGAACATAAACCGTTGAGACGGCAGCGACCGCTGCTTAGCGACCTCCCGACGACTTTCTGACCGTGCGCAGAAACATGTGAATGTCGCGGTGACTTTGAACCCACGACACCGCAACGCGTTGTTGAGCATTCAATCACTGAGACAGGGATTATAATGGTCGCCTCAACTCTTCCATCTTCTTTCTTTTCACAAACACCACCACCACAACCAATAACAACAACTATAGATCATGACTTCGAGAACCAGCTCTACATGGGAGACGAGAGCTCCAACTCGAGAACAATGCGGCCCGAGAATCAGGCAACAGCCATCAACGAGCAGGATGAGAACCAGATCGAACGGGCGGAGGCCAACGTCGAGCGCTACTGCAAGTGCAACACCATCTCCACGCAATACCTGCTTCCGCAAGAGACGAATTCCCCCCAGCTGCCATGGCACGGATGATCTCGCCGTCGAGTCTTCCCTTGAAGATGCAGATCGCAACGTCACGATCACGAGGAGCGGGTGACCAATGAGAGGCTCTTCTTGTGCGAAGATTGCAAGGGAACCGTTGACGACATTGTGAACGCGAAGAAGACCCAGATTCCCCACATGCGTGCGAGAAAAAGCGAGGAGGATCGTGAGCGTTGACCGAAGCAGAAGCAAGCCATTGACTAATACAACTCGGCCCAGACTTTGCAGACGGCGATCAACGCGATGGTCTTGTCGAGTTAGAGGAGCAACTTAATGCCACGATGGTCTTGTCGAGTTAGAGGAGCAACTTAATGCCGACATTGCGGAAGCGACGCAGGAGAAGTGCGAAGAGGAGGCCAAGGAGGCTGCACCGGAGGAAGCAAGAAGGCGAACGAAGCCGGAAAGAGCGCTGACGATAGCAGCGACGGTGAACAGCAAGATGGCATGGAGGGACTTGAAAGCGAGGAGACTACTGCTCAGGCTGTGGATGACGACGACTTGTTTGGTGAATTAGATTTCCGATGTGGGTTGCCGCTGCGCATGAAGCCATGGCAGGTTTGCAGGCGTTTCCCCCACAATGTGAAGAGTGTCAGTAAGGTGCTTGGTCGTCTCAGAATCCGGCTTTGGAGATCTGTCCATAGACTGCAACGATGTCGTCGAAAATAACATTGCATAAGCCTCACCACCATCGCATTGGGCGATAGTCAGGGGATGAGACAATCCTGGGCCCCGCGCCTGAGTACTAGAAATTCAGAGTGCGCGGACTGAATTGCTTTGCATGTGATGCGTAGAACGGAATAATGTTCTTGCGAGGCTCCTTAGGTCTCATGTTCTGGCCGTCTTGACTGTGCGGTCACAGATAGTCCAGTACTGCGTTTCTCCTTGGTGTTCGCTGCTGAGATCGCCGTGACTACATCTCGTCCTCTAGTGAATGCGACACGGACTCGAATGATTCGAAGATCGTGCGACTGCCGAACTTCTGCCAGGTCGTAGAAAGTTCACTTTCATCTTCTCTCCACAACCTCCACCAAACATTACCACTCGGAATCCGAAATGCTTAGAACATGAAATAACCACCACCAAGACTGTCCAACAACTGTAACGGCACATTGCGCTCTTTGTTTACACGACGCAAGATGTCTTTTCTGCAATCTTTCGACTCAAGTGGTCGAGCACTCGACGAGAACAATGAGCCAAATCCAACCAAGTGCTTCGAGGGCTCTCTTGCTCTGATGCCACAACACCACCTGCTGATCTGCGGTCACTACATCAAGTCGATCGGCGACGCAGAGCCATGCGGAAAGAACTGCACACCATCCGCCCGTGCTGAGAGGAAGGTCCGAAATTCGGCGTTCGCATGTCCAGTCGCAGGCTGCGCTCAGGAGCGCACCAGAGTCAACGAACGCAACAAATGCCTCTTGGTTAAGCCAGGCCAGACTCGCGCTCGCTTCCGCAGATGCAACTTGAGCCAGGACCCGAGGTTTGCAGGGCAGAACGGCATGGACGCCAGCACTGGCAGCAAGTATCGCGTACGTGCCGAGAAGCCCGCGCCACGGAGGCGAAGCAGGTCTCCTGACCGCGATGGACAGCTCGAAGAGCAAACGATGGATCCAGCAGAAGTCATCAACGCCCTTGCTGCCAGCGACGAAGGATACAGAATCGCTGTGGAGAGATTCACTGGTCCAGGTGTTCGCGCAAAGAAAGATGGCCGACTCAAGACGCGCAAGGATCTGGAGCTCGAGTTGAAAGACAAGGCGGTCGCTCGAGCACTCAAAAAAATCCACGTGCTCAACACTGACGAGTTTGAGCAGCGACTGAAGGCAGCTAGGAAGCATGAGCTGGCAATGGACCCTAACTTTGGCGCAGCAGACAAGGAGTTCGGAGAGACTAAGAGCACCAAACCAGAGGGTCTCGTGGGAGCAGGTGTTGACACTGGTCTGGACTGCAGCGTCTGTGGTGAGAGAGCTCAGGACATCGCCTATAAGTGTCTCCTCTGCCCCGATTTCGTGTTTTGCAACCACTGCATCTTCTACAAGCGCCAAGCGCATCCAACAGACGACTACCACAAGTTCGGCACGATCAAGCCATCCAATACTTGGGACCGTGCTGCGGATGGCGAGATGGACGATGAAAAGAAGGGATCTGAAGTTCCATACGAACCAGCCAGCTTCTGCAAGTGCGAGACGACCGACAAGAGGTTCTTGGTCTCCTGTGACGGCGACGATTGTCCGGCTCTGTTTCACCCAGGCTGTCTTGGTCGTGGCATCTTCGCCAACGACATGTACGAGCAAGAGAATGGAGAGTACTACCTGCGAAAGGACAAGATCGCACATTCGCGTGGAAGGGTGTGCAAGTGCGATACGTGCCACGAGGAAGCTGTGCCCGTCGAGTCCGACGCGTCGCGTCAGCGTTCGGCTCGTGTCATGGCTCGTGCCAAAGCTCGTGCGGAGGAGGCCCAGAAGAAAGCCACGAAGAAGGTGTACAATGTGTACGAGCAAGCCGCGAAGGATGAAGAGCTGAACCAGGCGAGGACAGACCAGGAGAAAGCCGTGATTGAGGCCAAGTGGGAAGAGATCGCTGACGATGTGATCGATGTCGACCAGGGTGACCAAGACGCCCTCATCCAGACATATCCCATGGGCCCAATTGCGTTCCACTTCAAGCCACAGTAAGAAAGGAGGAAGATGGCAGCCATGTTGAGGCGT
This sequence comes from Mycosphaerella arachidis, assembly GCA_001297265.1. NCBI lineage: Eukaryota > Fungi > Ascomycota > Dothideomycetes > Mycosphaerellales > Mycosphaerellaceae > Mycosphaerella > Mycosphaerella arachidis. Next base: position 25,219 of record LIHB01000129.1, read on the forward strand.
GTCCGAGATTCGAGCGCAGCGCGCGATGTTTTGAGTCTGGCGTTTTACGTTTCGCGATGGAATTGACGACATGAAATCTACGATGGTCTTGGCGCTTCGTACTTGGCGATGGGTCCAACACCTGTTTATGATATGGAGTCTGTGGCATGTGTCTGGAAGCCACGACGAGGGCGAAGACTGGTAGATGCACTGATGCTTACGCGTCGGAGTTGGGCATTTTGTGTTGTGCTTGCAGTTTTGAAGCTTGCTGGAAAATGCTGAGGCTTCTCTTGTTGGCCTGCTGTTTTTGTCGTTGTAAAGCTTTTTGTATAACCAGATCGCGGAAGTTGTCCCTTCGATGCTCATGCCACATCGCTTCTGCTCGCTAGGCCGTCATGATGCCGTCTCCTCAGCCGCCATGCTTCAGGGTTCCGTGCTCAACAGTATCCCGTTCGTAGGCTGGCGTTGCCCAGTGTTGAACCTATGCATGGTCTGGAGACGGTATAGGCACTCGCGCCCTGCTTGATTTCGATCTTGTCCACATTCTCTGCTTCAGCCAACATCCTTGGGCGTTCGGCCAGACTCTTGGGAAGGGGTCCGCCTCACTAGTGGGCGCGAAATCTCCTTAGCGCTCATATCGACGTACGTTGAGGGCTGTCGCTGGCACGAAAGATCTAGCCAAGTGAGACAGACATGAGAGATTCCTCTGGTGCGGTCGGCAGAGGAAGAGTACAGTAATCAAGGATCGGTCCGAGATGTCGACCGTGCGGTCTCGGAACGCGAGGGCAATATCCGACCTGCTCTGTCCGACAGCATGTCTTTTTCTCCCGCTGCGATGTCATCCTCCAAGGCTTCTCACTTGCTTTCAGGATGTCGTCCTCATGGCTTGCGTGGAGCAAAATGCCCTCTGCGTACCGAGAGCTGTTCAAGGCCGTGGTTTTCTGACTCAACAACATCGTTACGAGCATGATGGGACTGAGTCGTGAGACACAACGTGACAGGATTGAGCCGGCAACACCGCCGCATGTTTATCCATGCAGGCTTCCTTCGCAGTCAACAAGCACACGATCAACATCCACTGGAGATCTCGGTATCGTTCGTCCTTACTATCTTGCATATGCAACAGCTAGCGGAATATCAGGCCCACCGCTTACGTGTCTGATATTTGCCCTGGGCAAGGTATGACAGCAAAGAAAGCAACAGACATGACACCCCCAAGCCATGACCACAAAAGTAAGTGAGCTCGTGCGTCCTGCAGCCACTCTCTGGTATCAATGGAATACTACAGACGATAGGCTGCTCTTCCAGCCGCCTTTGCGGACGTCAGGGAGGCACATCATCGATGCCGATGTCGAGAGGGTGAAGCTGGCGTCTGTCAATTGGTACGGCGCCAGCGATATCTTCTTTGTACCGGGTGGCCTGGACTTCAGGCATCGTGATGAAATCGCCGCGACGATTCGCCGGATGGGTTTCAACTCTGTGAGGTTTCCATATTCAGATCAGATGGTCATCGAGAATCCGATCATTCCGCCTGAAGTCATCTCAGCCAACCTGGACCTGCTGGGCAAGTACGATCTAGGTGGCAACGACAGTTTAACAGGATCTAAGGAAGTTCAGGGACCACGTGCGTTGGATGTCTACTTTGCGTGCGTCAAGGCAATGACCGACGTTGGTCTTGCTGTGATACCTAACAACCACATCACGAACGCGCACTGGTGCGATGGCATGAATCTGTGCGACTCAAGCTGGAAGAACGACCACCTGGGACCTTTCTGTAAGATCCAGCAAACCACAGAGTCTTGGATAGATCATTGGAAGACGATCATGGAGCCACTGGCAGATAACCCTCTCGTCATTGGAGCTGACCTTCGTAATGAACCCAGAGGCTTCTGGGGGACTATAACTTGGAACATGTGGGCGACAGCGGCAGAAAAGGCCAGCGAAGCATTGCTATCGATTCAGCCAAACTGGCTCATGTTCGTGGAAGGAATCTCGTCCGCCAACGATTGCGGCGGTGCGCGCACTCGTCCGGTCAAATTGTCCGTCGCGGACCGAGTCGTCTACAGCAGTCACGTCTACTCATGGTCTGGCTGGTCTACTCTCGTTCCGTACGGGAAACGTCCCTATCCTTCATTCGCCTCGGACATGGACAAGAACTGGGCTTTCTTACTCAGCGGGAATATTGCACCCGTATGGGTTGGCGAGTTCGGTGCGCCTCATCACGCAGGAGATCAAGATCGCCACTACTGGGACAACTTGACGAGGTTTCTCAATGAGACGGATGCAGACTATGGGTATTGGGCCTTGAACCCGAGGAAGCCTGAAGGCTACGACAATGAGACGTATGGACTGCTTAGAGATGACTGGGAGACACCGGTTGATGACTATCGTCTGGCGGACCTCAAGAAGTTAATGAAGCCTCAAGAGGAACGCGCGGCGAGATTTACTGTCCAGCAATAGCATGAGAGGATGGACACATCCTGCTTCTGTATTTCTACATCATATACTACTCAGAAAACTTCCCACAATCTGAGGTCCAAACGTGCAACAAAACTCCATGGGTATCTCTTTTCCGGCCCAGTACGCCAGTCAGCGGGAGCTCCAGCCACGCCAATCAAGCAACCCACGTGCGACTGGCAGCCAAACGCTACCAACGTCAACCGGTCAAACACAACGCCCCAAACACCGCACGAGGTCCAAATAAGCTCGGTCTATTCTACTGGTCCTCTCCATTCTTTTCCTTGTCGATTGCATCTCTCCACTGTCGTCCCCAAACTGTTACGCACCAGGTTCCAACCGCACCGAGAAAGACGAACAACGCTGAGATTGTACTGAACCAGCCAACGCCGATTGCGTCGACGATGGGAAGCACTGCTGCTGAGCCGGCGGCGCCGAACAGGTAGCGCATGAAGTAATTACCTGCGACGACTTCGCTGGAGCGTTTTTGCATTACGTCGAGGCAGTAGGTCTGAGAGGTCTCGGTCAGTATCGCAGATGGCGTTGGTGGGAAACGAGTGATACGTACGTTCAACGATGGGAAGCAGAATAATTGCGCCACGCCTTGTAGGAACATGGCGATGACAGGGAGTGGGATTCCGCCGACTTCTCTCTCGATGCTCCAGCCGTAGACGATCATGCAAGATGGGATCACAATCCCCATGGCGATGAGGCTTGAGTGGAGGCGATCCTCTGCGATGCGCTTACCACGCTTGATGATCCATTTCTTGACTACGCGATCTGCCCATCTCCCGCCGAAGAAGGTGCCGAGCAGGTATCCGCAGCCTGGCGCGATGTAGAAGAGGCCTGATTGGAGTGGTGTCGTCAAGCCGAAGCGCGGGTTGAGGACGTATCGAATTGGTGTGAGGAGACTGTACATGTTCCAGACTAGTGACGAAGACGCCAGGCCGATGATAATGAGGTTGGGATACTTGAACAGGAAGAGGACCCGTGCTGGATTGACCCAGGCCCAGAGTTGCTTGGCTTTCTTTGCGCGGCTGAGGCCGACAAGCTCGTCACTCCGTCGTCGATGGATCGTCTCAGGGAGGAGGAAGATGACTAGGACGGCGCTGAAGCCGGAGAGGGCTGTCTGTAGCCAGAAGATTTCGCGCCAGTTCACATAGGTAACGATGATGCCGCCGATGAACGGGCCCATTGCCGGTCCGATTAGGGTACCTGACATGAACCATCCGTAGGCAGTGCCACGCTCCGTAGGCTTGTAGATATCACCGATGACAGTACCTCCAATGATCAAAAAAGCAGTACCTTGGAAGGCCGTCAACATCCGGAAGACGAAGTAGGAGGCCAAGTTAGGTGAAAGCGCGGTGCCAATGCTGAAAGCCGTGAAGGTGATGGCAGCGATCGAGAGCGTCCACTTCCTGCCGTACGTCTGACCTATGGGTCCATAGAAGAGTGGGGAGATCCCCATAAACAGCATGTATAATGCGTTGCTTATGTTGAATATCGTTCCAGTGGTGTTGAAGGTCGCCACTACTTCGGGACTGGCTGCGAGGATGCTTGTCGAGCTAATAGGGGCTAGGAAGGAGCAAAGGCTCATGATGCAGACGATGAGCATCTTACGTTTTGGGCTGAACTTGTCGTAGACTTCCAAAGTTAGTACAGGCTGTACAAAAGGGCGAAACAGGTACAGCTGCTACAGGTCGCTTGCGGATGTAATGCCTTGTACCGTGACAATCACAGGCCACTATACCCCTCGTCTAGCGCCTAGCCATCGCAACTCCCTGGAGTTCGCAAGGCTTTGTCTCGCGTCTGAAGTAGCAGCACTCCCAGATCCATACTTACTTTCATCCCCGGCCTCATAATGTCGGTCACGATCGTGGTGTACTATCGCGGCATCGTGCGTTGACACATGTGATTGTGCATGGTTCAGGCTTAGTCCATGATTTTCTAGATCTGCCTCTGAATATTCTGAACATTTCTTCGCTGCTTGAGCATTTTCCCGGTCGTGGTCGTGGTCGTGGTCGTGCTCCTCGTCCTTGGAAAGGGTGGATGTCGGCCTTAGTTCAGATTTCTCTTCGACAGCCTCCTCTGGCTGCTTCTCTTCAGGATCCATTCTCGGCGTGTCCTGCACCAGGTGCAAGGGTTTGAGAGTGGGATACTCTGTTTGATCAGTACCAACTTGTGGAGCCGAGATATGAAAATATTATATCAGGACCGTTCTGTCAAGAAGTAGCAAACAATTGAAGCTCAATCTGACTCGACTTTGGTTCGCGTGTCGGCGACTTGTGCATAACACGCAGAAGCACTTCGGCAGTGGTCCGTGGACTCACGCCTGATTCGTTGGACTATGTGTTTCTATCTGTACGGTCAACGCAGTGCACCGTCACTGCCTGCCGGCATCGGCGAGAAGAGGTGTGGAATGCCTCCACGGTTTCAATCATTGGCCGTGAGGGAATGCACTAGCATATCAGCTTTACGAAAGGATAGATCCCGGCGAAATCGGCCAAGCTGTGCGAAAACGCGAGAAATCGGCTTGGTATGCCGTGTTGATAGCTTCAAGTAGCTGCATGGCGGCAGAAAAGGTGGATTTCCGCCTGCCATCTCGGCCAAAGTGAAACGTTCCCCCGTAACCGAGTATGCTTCAGTTACGATGTCGCGTTGCTTTCTTGCAGACAGTCATATCGTTCATCCAAATGCTTCACTTTTGTTGTTGCTGTGTTGTTCGCATATGTCGCAGTGCTGGCGCCCTGCAGGCCGCTGCCCATCGACGGCTTGGCCTTGTGGCAAAGCCCAGAGTCACTGACTCTTCACGAGCGTTGGGAAGGGGTGGAACGAACGGGTTCTAACATGTTCAACAAACATAGTGTTGTTGTGAGGTTGGACATTCCCCTGCTACTGTACTCATGTCTGGCCTGTTCCACGAATGTTACGTAATCATGGTCTATGCCTGTTCGGTGCAATGGCGATGCCGAAACTCTGTATCTCATGCCGCGGTTGCAGGCGTGAGAGATGGAGAATCCTTGTCACATGAAGACCCATGATGTGCAAGGCTTGACTCCACTCGTGCACGCGACATTCACTCATGCCATAGGTCATACATGTCAGCATGATCATGGTCTCGAGAACGAACCTCGTAGATGCTGTAAGCCGAATGAGCTGAGCTGATAGCATCAACGACTCGGGGTATTCCTCCTTGCCATATCTTGAAGTGGCCTGATCCGTAGGTCCTCCTGCCTGCCCATCATGGCGGACTCTGTAGGTATGGAGATTACTTGTGGCTGGGGGAAGAAAGAATGCATGTTGACAAACACATCTAGACAGAGTCTTTGGCCACGCCCTTAATACCGTCAACAAGATTAGACCCGGTTCGCAGAAGCCGCCTAGTGCCGACCGACTTGCCCTCTATGGATTGTATAAGCAGTCTATGGAAGGCGACGTAGCGCATATCGCCGATCGACCATCATCCTCGCCCGGCACGTCCAATGATCAGTTGAAGAAGGAGCAAGAGCAGTGGGACGCGTGGAAGGCAAATGAAGGGCTCAGCAGGACCGAGGCCAAGAGGAGGTATATTGAAAAGCTCATTTCCACGATGCACAAGTACGCTTCCACGACGCCTGAAGCACGAGAGCTTGTGGAAGAACTAGAGTTTGTGTGGGATCAGATAAAGAACAATTCGCAACATTCGAGCTCGGAACATTCGTCGCCCCTGCAGACCATCGAGAGGAGAGACTACATGCAATCTGGTGGCAGCTCGGGTAACAATGGAGGAGTCACTTCATCCGCGGCTGCCCTCGAGCATAGTGGCAAGGACAGGAATAAAGGCTTGCGGGTGCTATCGCCGCAGTCGGAGGCTGATGAAGATGAAGCAGCAGAGGACGAGCGGGAAGAATTCGTGGACGCGCCGATATCGCAGATTGACGAGGCAGATCTCCAAGAAGCCTCTGAGCCAGGGAACGACGGCTCGTCTCCAGATCGATTCGTAGCGCCGCGCCGACCGCTACCTTCGGCCTCGGACAATCGTTGGAAGAGGCGGATGGAGTCCTCCTTGATCAAGCTGACGACGGAGATCACAGCCTTGCGCGAGCAACTCGAGTCGAGACGATGGCTCAACTATCAGCGGAGGCACAGTTGGCTTGGCTGGGTCGCAAGACTGAGTTGGTGGGTTGTTCAACTTGTGGTGGCAGATGCTGTCATACTCTGGATCGTGATATTATACATGAGACGGCGGCAAGATCGCAGACTGGAGGGCGCTGTCAGAGTACTGCTCGGAGACGCAGTTGCGCAGGTGCAGAATCTGGGCACGCAGGTAAAGATGCCTGCAATGCCGCGCATAAGGAAGCCGAAAGAGTGAGAAAGAGGCGCACGTACTTGACAAGGATACCGCGAGCTAAGAAGTTCTGCCCCTACTAATTCCAATGCGACCGCACAATGCAACGCGCGACACCACCGCACAATAACATCCATGTTGCCACCTTCATCAGTCTGACCAACATCACCACACCAGATCTCCGTGGTGAGCCCCACCCTCAACCACATGGCACTCACAACAGCGCCAGCACCACCGTCAACACCTACGAGACGCAGAAAGCCGCTTCTTGTAGCTACCAAAAGAGCATCGTCTGGAAATCTACAGGGTACCTGCTCCAATCCCACGGCTTCGAGATCGCATCAGATGATGACGAGTCAATCCTCGAGATGAGCGACGCATACTCATCTACCTCGCGATTCCATCTCCTGTCTACAGGGGAAGAAGCTTTACCCTCAGATCCTTCGTGTCTGCCGGAGCATCTGCCATGAAGCCAACCCTATCCTGTACCAGGCCAACTTATTGAAGTTGAGACCATCGCTCATTCGTACTTCTTTCCCAGGATTGGTCGATCTTCAGCTGCTGCGCCGATATCCAAGGGTCACACAGATCGAGCTATTCTTCGATTATATCATCGGACTCGGCGGAGGCAGATTTGGCTTCTAGCGTGCTGCTTGCCGCATATATGGGTTTTCGATCGCACGTCAAGTCCCTCACGATCACCGTGGATGACTGTCTTGACGTGGAAGGCCCACAGGACAGCGAATGCGACGGCCTAGAAGAGTTCACGAAGATGCTCGAGATGTGATCTATGGAACCACGTCCGTCGGTTTCCTGCAGATCCTAGCTGCAGCAATATGCTAGTAGTATCTCGCAGCACTCCTGGGACGTCAATACAGAGAACACGCAATGGCACGATGAAGAAGCCGAGGGGCAGGACATCAAGACGATAACGGACCTTAACGCTCAGATAAGTCTGTAACCACGAGGCAGATTCGGCACAGACTTTGACTTCGCGCAGACGCCGAACACTACCATGTCATACGCGACTTGATGAAGAAGGCATGGCTTATGCCTACGCCACCAGAGTGAAGGGCACGAAATGTAGTGACAACCCGAAGGGCGAGACGGTGATGGATTCTCGTTGCCTCTGCTAATCTTCTATTCTCCCTCAGGAACTGGTACATCAGCGGCATTCATGAGAATGCTGATGTACGAATACATCCCGACATAGTGTATGCAAAGCAGAACACTCTCCTTGCTCCCCAAAGCTTTCACCCACTCATCGTATAATTTCTGTGGCAACGGCCCCGGAGTCTCAACCAGGTACTTCGCACAATCATAGGTCACCGCCGCCGCTTCACTCAGTCCCTTCGGCTTTTCCTTCCTCCTAATCGCCTGAATCTGCTCCTCCGACAGTCCTGCTTGCTTCCGAGCCATGTGATGATGCGCATATTGCTCGTAAGCACAATCGAATTTGGCTCCGGCAGCCAGGATAGCGACTTCCTTGGCGTCGTCGGGAATACTATCAAGGGTGGTGAATTTCTTGAAAACGTTCATCAGGGCTTCGCCAACTCCTTTGGAGGCTGTGACGATGGGGAAGGGGCCTACGAGGCCGCCATTGGCGTCGCGGTAGGTCATCAGCGAGCCAGAGGCGATTGAGCCGTCCCCGCCGAAGGTCTTGGCGGTCATGATTTCGAGTGCTTCGGCGTAGGGCTTGTATTGGTCTTCTTGTTGGGAGGCGGGAAGGGGCGGGTAGCGATATTGGTGAGGCATGTTTATGCCTTTGGTTCTGGTTTCGGGTTCGAGTGGGTCGTGTGTATACTGGTCGCCCGACTGGTCGCTCAGTTGGGGAAAATATTTTGGATAGGACTGTTCAGAACATCGATGGATCAGCTGAAGAGCAATGTACCTTACTTTCGGTCAAGGTAGACCCCGAGCGCGAGCTCATCCCGAGGATTGAGCTATGTCATACTTGGCCCATCATCAGAACCTAAGAATCGCCGGCAGAGCCAGCAGAGCTTCCGGAAGGTGAATCCATGTAATGCTCGAAGCTCGGAATGTACGTCGAAAATAGCTTCGTAGAGCTTTCACTCGGGTCTCAGCAGTAGCTATTCGATCTGTGGAATGACTGGAGAGATTAATAGTAGATCGCCACCTCGAGTGATATAAAGCTCAAGCTAGCACGACTTCTATTGCTTCCACTTTCTACCCAAGTGCCTAAAGCTACTGCCTGTCTGTCCTCAGCGCTGACGACTGCGCATACCGCCCCAAGAGCGCTGAGACTAATGTCACATCAACAAAGTAGCCTTCGCTATGCATGTGTGTACAAGTCCTGCGATGACTTGTTCGTCAGACTCAAATATATCTTGCGTCTACTCGTTCTCGGCGTTGACCGCACTGTGTAACGCAGCAATCCGTGGAGCCACGTTGTGTCCGCGACACTTGACGCGATCTTCGGCCGCGATCTTTGAATTTCAAAAGCCCTTTGCCAGGCGTAGACCGTCCTTCACCTAAGTGGACCATGCACGACCGCGGCGGTGGTATATCAGGTCCAGATTTTTGAGATGAGACGACGCGAGGTATCAGAGGCACCCTTATCTCTTTATGGGCGTGGTCAATTCGTCAACAACGAATGCGATGTGGATTCCCGGCAAGCCAACCACAATATATTGCCGTGGGTGTAGCCATCAAGCAGCGTAGTGAAGGACGACGTCCATATTGCAAGATGTTATTTTTAAGCTGCTGAGTTCTTTCTGGTGCAGGTCTTCACGCGGAGGGTATCTCAAAGTGAAGTGCCAGTATGTGAGTAGCCAGTATGTAGCTCTCCTCGTTGAATATGTTGTTGGAGTGAAAATCGGCGCGGGAGGACGAAGAGCAAGTTGGAGAAACGAGCATGTGATTCTGAAACAACAATACTTCGGCCAACCTTCCTTGTCGTAAATAATGAGTCGCATGCAGTCATTCTCGAGCTGTGCTCATCCTCTCTCTGCCACTAACATTGCATTGCCGCTCACAAATATGGCGGATACAGCTGAGAAAGGCCCGTCGAAGCGCGCTCTCGAGAAGGAGGCGAAGAAGGCTGCGGCGAAAGCAGCGAAAGCAGCAGCGAAAGCTAACAACGCTCCCACCGAGAACAAGCCAAAGGAAGCTATTGATCCATTCAAGACAGGCTGGTTAAAGAGTGTTTACAATGAAAAACCAGTTCAGGATGTACAGACGCGATTTCCACCAGAACCAAATGGATACCTACATATTGGCCATGCGAAAGCGATTACGGTCAACTTTGGCTTCGCGAGGTCATATGGAGGAAAGTGCAATCTCCGCTTCGACGATACGAACCCGGCCAAGGAGGAGGAGCAATTCTTCACGAGTATCAAAGATATGGTTAGTTGGCTTGGATTCGAGCCTGCACGCATCACTCACTCCTCCGATGACTTCGATCGACTCTACGAACTGGCAGAAGAGCTTATTCGCCGTGGCAAGGCATACGTGTGTCACTGTTCGGCTGAGGCCGTGAAAGCTGGAAGAGGCGGCAAAGAACACGGCCCTCGAAGCGTCTGCGAGCACTGGTCGCGCTCACCTGAGAAGAATCTCGAGGAGTTCCGAGCAATGAGAGACAACAAGTACGAGGCTGGTACAGCAGTTCTGCGCATGAAGCAGTACCTTGGGACAAAGCCGGAAGAATACGAGGCGAAGGAGGATGACACGCCAGAGGTCAAGAAAGAGAAGGCCAAGCTGAAAGCGCTGGCGGACAACCCTGCTCTATGGGACGTGGCTGCATATCGAATCAAGAAGGAGAACTACCACCACAGGACCGGCGACAAGTGGAGGATATACCCTACCTACGAGTTCACACACTGTCTGTGCGATTCCTTCGAAGGCATCACGCACAGTCTATGTACTGTCGAGTTCGAGACTCTGCGTCCTGCGTACAACTGGCTGCTCGAGGCACTAGATCACAAGCTACCTGGAAGCGACGAGAAGGGACCAATGCAGAGAGAGTACGGCAGACTGAATGTGGAAGGTACGATCCTCTCGAAGCGGAGGATTGCAATGCTCGTTAACGGCACGACAAGCGGAGACGACAAGCCCGACCCCGTCGACGAAGCTGCCGATGGCGTGGACGAGATCAAGCTTGAAGAGGAGGGTGACGAGGTACCGGAAACGACGGCCGAAGCATCCAAAGCTGTGACAGACGGCGTTGGCAAGAAGATTCCACCTGTCGTCCGTGACTGGAACGATCCGCGCCTCTTCACGCTCGTAGCGCTTCGACGACGTGGTGTGCCGCCAGGGGCACTAAAGAAGTTTGTGCTAGATCTAGGTGTGACCAAGGCGAATGCGAACACCATGACACACAGTCTCGATTCGACGATTCGGACATATCTCGAACGTACGGTGCCTCGACTCATGCTTGTTCTGGACCCAATCAAGGTGGTTATTGATAACTTGCCGGACGACTATCTCGAGGAGCCAGAGGTGCCTTTCGATCCCAAGGATGCTGAGAAGGGAACTCACAAGGTGCCATTTACGAAGACAATATACATCGACCGGGACGACTTCCGGGAAGTAGATGACCCCGACTTTTTCAGGCTCTCACCGGGTACGTATTGCATTGCGTTCAGTGTTTCAGACAGTCTAGCAATTGTGGGGGAAGCACGTCGTGCAGTGCCGTACCGCTGCGCTCACACCGTCATATGAGGTCCCGCCACGAGCTTATAGATCATAACTGACATCCTTTTCTTTTTAGGCCAGAGTGTCGGTCTGCTCAACGCCGAGTTCCCCCTCAAATGTATTTCCTTCACCAAAGACGACAAGACTGGTAAAGTGGACGAGGTCCACGCCGCATATGGCAAAGAAGTCAAGCCTGGGAAGGCTCGAATCCACTGGGTAGGCGAGAGTGCCTCACACAAGTCGCCAATCAAGGCAGAATGCCGCATCTTCAACCCACTATTCAAGACCAGCAAGCCAAACGAGCTGGATTGGAAGAACGGAGGCTACTACAACGACGTCAATCCAGAGAGCGAGGTGATCTACACCAATGCCATGGTCGAGTGTGGTTTCCTTGAGATCAAGGCAAAGGCTCCTTGGCCGAAGACGGAAGGCGAGTCGGACTTACGCACTGCCGACAAGAGCAGTGTACGGTTTCAGGGGTTGCGGACCGCTTTCTTTGCAGAGGACAGTGACTCTACGGAAGACAAGGTGATCCTTAACCGCATCGTCAGTCTGAAGGAGGATACTGGAAAGAAGTGAGGCAGTGATAGACGCAAGTGAGAGGGTTTAGCGAGGCGTGTGGTGTTAAGCTTTTCTGTCTGAGTGCACGATAGATGTGCCGAACAGATACCATCCCGAGAGCTGCATGTGAAGCTATAGCACTGGATCCACAGTGTGCTAATCAAAGAGTACTGAAAGTCTTGCGCAGCTTGCATCGTCCCTACATCCATCCGTCGACTAGACTTGAAGTGCCCGGGAGAACGATGACCCGAGCCAGCGGCCTGTGGGGCGGCGTCACAAGCACGAGCACGGCACGGGCAATCGGGCATCACTTCCGTCGATCTTGCCTCAGGCACTTCAGTAGCATCGTTACGGCAACAGCGTTTTGCGTCTTGGCTCTTCGCAGACATAATAATGGGGTGGGAGAGCGTCGATGAACCGAGACTCTAAACATAGGCATGGCCGCCCGAAGGAGCCTGGGCGGTGGACGAGTACTTGGGTCGGGCAAGGGTCTGGCGCCTCCATCACCAGCGACACCATCGACCCTCACGCCCAAGCACATCCAGCAGACAGTGCGCAGCCCCGGCCTGTTATCGCCGTCCGACAGCTCCGTGTCTTTGTCCTCGCAGACCTCGAGTACGCCGATATCGACAGACCATGAAGACCTCACGTCCCGCATCGCTCTTGGTGAGCATGGCTCTGCGCAGGCAGCGGCCGCAGCCAGCAATCGCATGGTCTGTCCAATATGTAATGAGGAGATGGTAGGCTCAATGGAGAGAGTGTTGTAGTGGGACAATCTGCTAACGAAAGCAGGTCACACTGTTGCAGCTAAACAGGTAGGTAGGGACATCCGTATACAACACTTGAGCGGGGGCACATCTGATGGCGGAGCAGGCATATCGATGATAACCACGCCAATCTGGAAGAGGTCGAGCAAGATGAAGCAAAGACATGGTTCAAGCAGCAGATGACAAAGGCGAAGAAGTTCCAGCCGCTGGCACTCATCAATCAGAAGTTGCGCGGGCTAGAAGTCTTCGAGAGCAATAACGATATGTCTGTACCGATTCAGGCTATCCAGACAGCAGTGGCAGGTGTGAGGGAATCATCGCCAGCTCCAGTGCCCGTTCGCAAGGAGCCAGGGACGCCCGATCCGGATGAGGTGGTCACTCGAGCACATTGGCAGCGTCCCAGAGGCTTCGACGATTGTTCTGATCCGCTGTGTGGGAAGCGCCTGGGAGCCGCGAACGGTCAAATTAACTGCCGACACTGCGGCAAGCTATTCTGCGAGGAGCACACCATGTATCAGATGAAGCTGTCGAGGTCCGCGAAGCATGAGCCTGTTCGTGGCTTGTGGTGTCGTGTCTGCGAGACATGCTACAAAAGTCGGGCTGGATACAATGATCATCACGGCTTCGAACGAGACCATAGCGACTTCTTCAAAAGTGTAAGACGAAAAACAGTCGACAAGCAGTACCTGGAAACAAGTCGCCTTGAGACCAGACTGACAAGACTCACTCAACTACTGGCAGATCCTCCACCTCCGGACCAAAGTCAGAGCACCACAAATCTCCTCTGGTCATCCATATCCGGCAACAAGCCGCACATACGAGCTCTCGAGCAGTCTATCGTACCCTGGGAGGAAGATGCCAAAGTTGCGGAATGCCCGTTCTGTCAACAGCCGTTCTCACAGTACAGCCTACGGCGCCATCATTGTCGGATATGCGGCCGAGTAGTGTGTGGCGATCCGACCACGGGCTGTTCTAGCGACATTGGTCTTGATGTCGATAGTAGTAAGTCGACGAGGTTCCAGATAAAAACGGCACTAACAAGCAGCTGCTGATGTGTGTACAGAAAAGAACGGCACAAAAATCGCTGTTGATGTACGCATGTGTAAAGATTGCCAAAGGACGATATTCAGCAAAGCCGACTTTGCGCGCGAGCTCAGCACGAAAACGGCGGACCAGCGTGCATATGATAACCTGCTGCAGTTCGAGCACGGCATACGTCTACTACTGCCGAAATTTCAGCGCCTCCTGGCCCATTTACAAGACCCAGAGAATCCGCCAACTCCAGCTCAACTTGCGGAAGCTTCGAAGATACGCAAGCGTTTGACAGATGCTTTCACGCAATATGATGTCGCTTCACGCCGCATACGAGACCTACCTACCACTAGTCCGACTCAAGAGCAACTTCAGAGGGCCATCTACTCGAAAGCTCTGACGTTTTTGCATACACATATGCTGCCCTTGAAAGCACTACCCAAAATCCTCAAGCATGCAACGCCCAACGGTCTACGAAACCCTCCCATGGCGAGCAATGGAAAGCCACAAGGAGCTCTAGCAGCGATCAAGTACAATGCGATCAGCAATGAAGGCGCAAGACCAGGTAGTAGTCGCACTAGCAGTGAGAGCTCCGTGGCAGTCACTGCGCTTGAAGCTGAAGAGAAGGAGCTGAAGAACAGACTGATCGTTCTTGAAGAGCAGAAGTTCTTTGTATCGGAGATGATCGCTAATGCGAACAAGCGTCGCAGGTTCGACGAGGTCTCTGCCTTGTCGCAGAATGTCGAGGATCTCTCGAAGGAGATAGATCAGATACAGAGCCAGATCTCCGCCATGGACTTTGCGGGAGCGTATGCTGCTGATGGTGTTATCAAGTGAAGCCGATGACGCTGGTACTGGTACCCAACAATTTACTGCCGTACAGGGAACAGCTGGTTGAAGAGCATGCTTGACGTCTGCAGATCAGCTTCAAAGCATGCAGATCAAGGTGAAATACCTCACAGCCACAGCTCGCTGGGGACAACGGCTAAGATGGCCCACGATTCGCTGACATTCATGATCACGGCATGTCTGGGGATTTGCTGGTCCTCCGCATCTCAACGAGACGCCTTTCCAACATACTGCACTATTAGCCGACTACACGTCGTCTGATCAAGGTCGCGACTACAGGCAATGGCTATTGAGCCAGATGCTTGCAGTGGCCTCAAGGCGGAACAGACGGCAAGCACCACCCGTCCTCACATAAAGCCACCACGAATCTCGCCCCCAGCTTTCAAGAGGACGCCACTACGATATATCGAAAGAGTTCAAGCTAAACGCCAGGACAGTCTCCATGGCTTTTTGCAGCTTCTCCTCGCCGTTGCCGGCCTGACCGGGCCAGAGACGGTCACGAGTCCAAGCGTCCCCCCGCGGACTACATCGTCACCGAGCCGAGTGACTGGAGGAATCCAACAAGCTGTGGTCTGGGGTAGTCTAGCTCTTGTCGCAGGGACAATTGAGGCTGGCGCAGACATCCGGCTTGCAGACGAAGTTCCTGGAATTGGTCGCACGGCCGACCATGTCCTTAGATTGTAAAGTGATGCAGCGACTTAAGTCGTATTTGTACATAGATACGCACAGAAGTGCCCTGCCTGACTCGGAATGCAACACAGCCTCTATTCCATAACACGCTCCTCTGTGTGACTGTGACTCGCAGCGTCCCTTTTTCCCGCGCGCTGCTATGCGTTGCCAAGCTTGCTGTCCATGGATCTGATAACGACGAGAACCCTTGCTTCTGCCTCTTTCGTTTCCAGGTCCTTCGTTGTCCGCTCTGAAGCTTGTCCATCAGCAACTCACGATGCTCACGTGGGCCACAATCCCAGGTGCCGACTAGAATGATGGACTCGTGCCACCAAGCAGGAGCGATACGCGGCGCTTGTCGCGGCTCGAAGTGCTGCATCGTGCTGCCACCTCAACGACCTCTTATCTATCGCATGCCTGTCTATCGCATGCGGATTTATTATCTCCTGCGGAACCGACCTCAGTCATTGAACTCCATACACTCGACGGCATTATGAAAGCATTCATGAATATATTGACCGCATCTCTATGCTACAGCTTCGCTACCGCCTGCGTCGCTGAGATCACTCCGCCGAAGCCGGAGGCACAGCCCAAGTTCGACTGGGCAGGCATCACAGCAGCCGAGGATTTGGATTACCACCAATGCTATGGCGACTTTGAATGCTCCCGCCTGATAGTACCGCTGGACTGGAACAACGCGTCGAGTCCGAACAACATTTCCCTGGCGATCATCAGACTTCCTGCGAAAGTGCCCGAGTCGGATCCCAAACATGGAGGCACTATCATAACGAACCCCGGAGGCCCTGGCGGCTCCGGAGTACAGCAGGCTTTGCAGTTGGCCAAGAAGCTACAGAAACTACTTGACGGGGCCCAGCACTACGAGATCGTCTCATTTGACCCTCGAGGAGTGTTCCACAGCAAGCCGCACGCCTACTGCTTCGACTCCGTCTTTGACGCCGATATCTGGTACGAGCAAAAGCGTGCGGCAGGCGGTCTGAACGATGGCGACTACTCTCTGAAATACAACTGGGCTCTTGAGAAGGCCCGCGCCACCCTCTGTGCCGAAGCCGAGAATGGCAAGTTTGAGGATGGCGAGAATCTGCGCAGCCACTTGTCTACAGCTTACGTTGCGCGGGACTTGCTGGAGATTGTCAACAAGATCGACCGCCAGAGGCGTGTCAACCTTCGGGCTCTCAACCAGATCCCGCTGGGTGCAGTATTCCCCGAGACCTCGCCCAAGCTTCAGTATATTGGCACGTCATATGGGACCTTTCTTGGGCAGACATTCGCTGCCATGTTCCCAGAGCACGTTGGGCGTATGGTCCTTGACTCCAATCTAGATCCGGAAAATTGGACTTCGCGATATGAGGCAAGCATTGACGATCATGGTAAGATCCGAGACCTGTTCTTCGAAACCTGCTTCGCTGGTGGCTTGGGGTGTGCTCTCTTCCGTGAGTACGACAAGAGTGTTGAGGACGTCAAGACAAGGTACGACGACATGATTGACTCGCTTTACGAGCTTCCGGCATCGATCACTGGCAAAGGGCGCGCAACACCTATTACTCCTGTAGACATCTATCAGGGCCTCTTCACAGCGACCTACCAGCCTTTGTGGTTCTTTAGGCTC
Organism: Mycosphaerella arachidis; assembly: GCA_001297265.1. NCBI lineage: Eukaryota > Fungi > Ascomycota > Dothideomycetes > Mycosphaerellales > Mycosphaerellaceae > Mycosphaerella > Mycosphaerella arachidis. Next base: position 42,140 of record LIHB01000129.1, read on the forward strand.
TTTGCCGACTTCGCGAACAAGCTGGTCACCGGTGTCAACCCTGGTCCCCCTTTCTGGCAGCTACCTGTCCCGAACCGCGAGGCTTTCACAGACGATCTCTTGATCAACCAGTACATGGGAGGCGAAGTAGGTCCAGCTACGCATTGCAGCGACGGTCCGAACCTCATCAGTGAGAACCTTGCGGGCTACCAGACCTACCTAGCCAACCTCACGCATCGTTTTGGCTGGGCAGGTGCCATCCAAGCAGACTACAAGATCCCATGTTGGACTTGGCCAGCCGCTCTCCGAACCAAGTGGCGATTCGAGGGACCCTGGAACACGTCTGTGCCAATATTGTTCGTCAACAATAGACTTGATCCAGCGACCCCCATCAAGAATGCCAGGAAGATGGCCGCACAGTTCAACGGCAGTGTCTTGCTTGAGCAGGATGGAGCTGGGCACGGAGCTCTTTGGCCAGCGTCTGAGTGTATTTGGAGTAAGATCAAAAGCTACATGCAAGATGATCACTTGCCAAAGGAAGGGATTGTGTGTCAAGCGCTCTGCCGACCGTTCGCAGAGGATGAATGCAAAGGTATCAACGCGGAGAACTACCACCTGATTGGTTGATTGGGTGTGTATCTAGGATCGGGTACCTAAGTACCACAGAATACTCGTCAAGCATCTCTTCCACGACCTGAAAGGCCTCTCCAGCCTCTCACCAGGATTGATTCCGATCACGACAACCTCCCGATCCTCTAGCAAGCCTCTCCCCTAAACAGCGCAGGATTGCCTCCAGCACGAGCACCAGTCGCATCCGTCAACCCTGTCAGTCGATTCGCCACATCACTGGCGTATGTGACCTTCGCCCCGCTGGCCGTGCAAGACAAGTTGTCGTTACAGTCCGGGTGCATACTGTTTGGACCCGAATTGTACAACCTCGCAGCCCAGAAGTAGTTCGCCGGCTCAGGCCTGCCACTTTTCTCCATGAGACTCTTCAGGTTGATACCACCACCACCGTTCTGAACGCCTTGCATAATCATCCCCAGGATAGCGCCGTAGTCGCAGGGGCCGTCCGCCGCGCAGGAAGGTCCACCGTGAGATTGCATTAGGCCTCGGTTGGGGCCTGAGTCGCCGTAGGAGGTGGTGGCTACGCGGATTTTCCCAGTCGACTCTTGCATGATGATGGCGAGGATGAAGCGGGCGTCGATACCGGTTTCGCCGGCAGCTTGGTCAATTGCTTGTTTGATGAGGGGCATGTCGTCGGCGTGGCCTGGGTTGGAGGCGAGGATGTCTGGGTAGTTGATTTCCCACCTGAAGGGTATTAGTCAACTGTATCGGAATCGCGTGGGAGGAGAGAACAGTGCTTACATTTGGTCCAAGGACGAGATCCACTGGTCTTTGGATGGCCAGCCACTGGCGACTGAGCCATCGCCTCGAAATGCTTGGTATGATGTCGCTGCTACGGCATTCTCCCAACGCGCCGAAAGGTCGATTGGAGATGCAGCAGCTGCTGCGGCGAGGCTGAGGACGGCGAATCTCTTCAGGGTTGACATGTTGGAACCCATTCTTTGTGTCCTGATGGTCTGAGATCTAGAATCTGGAGTCGGAAACTGTAACTATGGAATCTGGTGGTTTGGTGTTGCTTTCTCGATCAGCCGGTAATCTTGGTCGGCTCTGGTCAACGGCTTGTTGTGTGTGATTTGGTCCCGGCGATTTCGCAAAGCAGATGTATGCATCATTTAAAGAAATGACCTGAGGATGTGTACGAGGACACTCTGAAGACGAGAGAAACTACGATCCAATCGTGTCTTCTGTAGGGAGGGTCTGTGATCTTTGAGGACAGCTTCTACTGAGGTTGAAGCTTACAGCCTAGCGCGTTGAAATCTTAACATCGTGATGGAGGTACTGTGCTTAGGGAACTATGAGCTACCTCGACCGAGGAATTTTGGAAGAAATTCTATCGCTCAGGACGATCTCCATGGCGTCTTGTACTGGAAGATCTGGTAGGACATGGCGTCGCTCCAATTCCAAATTGTCATTATCATTACAATTATCATGGTCCCCATGTCGTAGCCGCCTCGTTTCAAGCACGGCATAATGCCGTGGTGTGGTGTTAAGTTCCTCCGAAATTTCACGTTGTCGTAATGTACCTTTGTGAAATTTGTCTAGCGTTGTACTTCTTCTTCGAGGACCAGCCACGAGTTCGTGCTTCTTCCCAGGGGTTTTTCTCCTATTGCCCACCCTGCCCACCGACATAACCGACCAGCCTGTTGGCAATGTCACTGACATAACTCTGCGTCGCTCCCGGCGCACTCAGATCGCCATCCGGTCCAATGCTGTTGACTCCTGAGTTGTACTTCCTCGCCGCCTTGTAGTACTTGCTCACATCCGTCGCGCCACACCCGTCCATCAGATCCTTGAGGTTGACACCATCGGACCCGGTGGCGGTCCCTTCCTCGATCATTGTGTTGATCATGGCCGCGGGACATGTTGTTTGACCCGCGCACGTCCCCTTGCCGTTGTGAGTTTGCATCAGGCCTGGGTTGGACCCTTGGGGGAACTGCGTTGTTTGCACACGCACGTTGCCGTGGGATTCTTGGATCACTACGGCGAGGACGAGACGGGGATCCATGTCGTATTTGGTGGAGACTTCTTTGATGGCGGCGTGGAGGTTGTCGTTGTCCTGGGGTGTGTTGGGCGAGTTGTCGATGAAGGCGGCTTTGTTCTGCGTCCACATGTCGTCGTAGTTGATCCAGTCGGATTGGGAGGGCCAGCCTGCTGCTATGCTGCCGTCGCCGGTATAGTGTGTGTAGGTGACCTTGGGCTTGGGGCTGTCGGCCAGGGGTGAGTCTGAAGGTCCTGATCCTGGTGGTCCTGATCCGTGAGGTGATGGTAGCGAGGGCAGTGATCCGGTGGACACGATCATGTTGAACATGCCATTTCCGTTGTAGCCTATTCTGTTACTTGTTGTTGGCTGTGGCTGGGACAGGCTAATGGGAAATGCTGTGGTTGATGCCGCTAAGAGCGTGGTGAGCTTGAGTATATTCATGTTGATCATCTTCATCAGCATCTTAATCAATTGATTTTCGGTACGAGGGCTGTCGTCAAGGTCTGTCGAATCCACCTATTACCAAAAGGATTCAGTGAAGTATGGCTGTTCAATAAGTTGCTGGGGATACTTAGCGTAGTCAGTCGTTCTCGTAAATCTTGTTCAGGGTGTATATAGATTTGGTAGAGCGATCTCAAGTCATCGATCATATACTATGATCGTTCGCTATGGGCGGCGTTGCCCACCTTTAAGCACGAGGGAAGTTCACGGTTTGCTTGACATATCGTTGCGGCAACCTCGCCATGGCGACCTTCCACATTGAGGTTGTCAGGCAATCAGAGGTATAATGGTGCTCGTTTTGTAACGGCCAGCCATTCTGAGGTTGTTGCTCTCGCGCAGACAGGGTTGCTGGTCAGCCGTTGCGGTACCAGATGCATGACGAATAATCATGAGGTCCGTGCGCACCAAGCCGCCCATCGAGCATCGTGAAGCGCGGACCTAAGCTAGGTGAAAGGCTGTCGAATAGTACTGATGGTTTCCGTACACCTTTGCAGTCACTCTACGCGCGCGTACCGTGCATCCATGAGACCAAGGATTAGAATGCCGATCATAAAATAACTTGATACGTGGTGCAAGGTGTGTTGATGGTGGGTGATCTACGCAGGACGAAAGTGGCGTATGTAGTCGCTTCGCGTTATTGTTCTTGATACTATTGTACCCTATCCGCCGCATTTCTATCTGGTCGCGTAGAATTTGACTTTGTCTTCGTCGAGTTTACTGTATACCAACCTTTTGAGCAATGCTCACATCGGGCTGGTAATACTTCCTCCAATCGTGTTCTTCAACGAAACCGAGCACCTCCCGAATCTTACGGTTGCTAAGTGGTGCTTCCCATTCTCCCATTTTCCTTGTGATCTTCACATTCGGGCAAGCCTCTTTCAAGAACTGCTCAGTTGGGATCTTGGTGGTGATTGTCGTGTTGGTCGCATTGAACACCTGGAAGCCGAGCTGGTCCTTGTTGACGCAAAGGTCACAGATTTGGCCAAGATCCCGAGCATCGATGTATGACCATGCGTTGCGCTTGCGGGTCATGGGCTGGTTGACGTACACCTCGAAGTCGCCGTATTCATGAGGCTCAATCACGTTGCCGATGCGGAGAGCGTAAATATCTGCTCCGTACCTGCGTGCGAAAGTCCTTGCAGTCCGCTCGCCACAAAGCTTGCTCAGAGCATACGAATCCATTGGGTCGACATCGTAGTCCTCCTCTAGTGGGAACTGGTGGTAGTCATAGTCGCCCTCGGCGAAGCATACGCCATAAGTCGTCTCGGAGGACGCAATGATGATCTGATCAAACAGGAGGGTATTAGCGATGCCCGAGCACAGCGTAGTTATGTCTCAGCAACTGGTGCTAAGTCGGGACAGAGGCTGAATGTCGTCTCGACAGGCGATGCCTTCGCAGACTTACCTTCTTGACGCCGAGTTTGCAGGCTGCCTCGATGACATTGTAGGTCGAAGTGACATTGTCCGCAAAGCACTTGTTGTCGGGTACAATCATGTTCCGCGCGAAAGCACCAAAATGAATCACGGCGTCCGGTGGCGGCTCAGGGTAGCCTTGCTCGTAGCCAGCCATGGTGTAATGCGTAGTCAGCGCATTAAAGACTTCCCCAGAGTTTGTCAGGTCGGCCTTGAGAGTGAAGACACCAGCATCCTTGTCTGGAAAATCGACCAAGTCCAGGTTCAAGACCTGTGCGAAAGTTTAGTATTGAGTCGGTCCACGAAGGCGAAAGACAGCATACCCGGTGTCCCTGCTTCTGCAGATATTGTATCACATGCCTTCCGGCTTTGCCTGAACCGCCTGTGAAGACAATTCGCTTGCCGCCTGGCCGAGCCTGCTGAGCCGAGCCTGCCAGGTGCTCAGGCTGTATGTCCGATCTGCCAGAAGTGATACCATCGCCCGTAGCTGAGGCGGTTCCTTGTAGCAGGTCAAGGCCTGTGGGCATGCTGTGTTCCATTTTGGGTGAGTAATCTTGAGATTATGTTGGCACGGTTGGGTGAAGAGGAAGAGGACGGGCTCCAGTGAGAACTTTACATTCTCCAGCGGCCATCGTGGTTACGATGACGGTGACCTACTGCACGGGCAGCCGTTCGCCGAAGGGTCAATGTCTTCCGATCTGTTGGAAGCTTAGCTCGCAAGGAGTCGATCGACGTTGCTGACATCACCACAGGCGGCTCAAGCGAGCTGCACGTGTCGATCATCTGGAGAGCTCCCAAACTTGTCCCGGAGCAGCACTTCACACCCAACGCTGCAGCAGTCTGGTTACCTCATATCACTCAATGGAAGCAGATCGAGCACTGGACATCAGATGACATCCATCAGGCTGATGCGCTCGCTCTTGCCATCAGCTCGCACCCTGAAACATGTGATCAAACCGGCCGTTGTCGCTGTGACGGCTCCAGCTCCGCGTTCGTGCACCGATCCGCAGTCATGTTTGAACAGCTGTAGATGCTTCGCGCGAGTCAACGACATCGACCAGTGGAACAGGGACATTTGGTTCAACAGCTCGGCGCCGCGATACAGCTTGCCACCTGGCCAGCAGGGCGACCACAAGCCCCCCGATGAGCGGACCATACAGCTGGGCAAGACTGTACGCATCCTGCACGAACGGCTGCCGACCTTGTTGAAGGAACCATTGCCTTCCGACATACTCTCCCCGAGCATCACCCTACACCTCTTTCCGTCGACGCATCCACATCTACCGACCGTCTCCGGCCGGATAGCCTATATTGCAGCTCTATGGACTGCACCAGTGGCATGGGGCAGGATGCCTCTGATTGGGAATGTGCAGCTTGTCATACTATCAGAGCGCATGGTACGTCATGGAGGAGGCGCAGTGCCTCTGGCGAACAGAGATGAAAAGCTCATCGTAAAGTGGAAGACGTGTGGCAAGACGACCCATCGTGACGGGACAGGCGGCATCTATCGTGGAATGGGGTTGGCAGCCGCAAGAGATCCGGTCGATAAGATCAAAGGCTTCATATCGGGGCACTCGGACGAATCAGGCGATGGGAAGAAGGACGCAGAGGAGTTCTGCGGACTCTTCATCTTCGAATTTGATGACGAGGGCAGGTTGGCGAAGCACACCATCGAGCATACCGAGGAAGGTGGAGACTATGATCGGATGACAAGGGTGGTGTCTGTCACAGACTGGCTACTGGGTCGATTCAATGGGAAGAAAAAGGAAGACGTGCCAGCTCTTGCTTGGTGCGAGGAACGACCAGCCGGCGGAGGGATACACTTGGTCGACAGAAGACCGCGGTACTGATTTGACGAATTCCACGATACCCAGGATGCACGTACGGCGCAACAGGATCGGCCATGGCGTTCTTGATATTTGATCTGCTTGACGACTAGTCTCCCCTCCACGTGTATATTGCGAGGCAATTGAGAAGGCTCGATGGCTGCGAAAGGCCTTTACCGGTTCAGCTGGTCACTCCCGGGAGGATGCCAACGCTGCATTCTGAATTCACGTTTAGTCGCGCGCCACATGTGGGCGGGTTCACTGTAGATTATTATGCACTTGTCACTTCGACAAAGCAGTCTCGAATGCAGTATGTTCATGTCCTCCGGCCTCCCATCTTCTTCTTCCAGCTATGCTCTCTGGACATCTCAATTTGGGTGTCGTCATTGTCCGTTCTTGGACACACTGTCTGATGTCTAGATAAGACTGCCCTTAATGCTCTAGCTTAGGTTAGTATAGGATGTGCGGTCTTCTGATGAGGAGACATGCCTCAGCTCCTGATAACGATAGTGTAGAGCTATATTGCAAAACATGGACCTGTTTTTATCGCTTATATACCTTTTTGTTGGTTTAAAGAAGAAGCCTCTATATCTTTAGGATCTGTCAGTTAGTGCCAGCACTTTCTATGCTATTAGTTAGTGATAGGAAGCTGCTGACTAACCGTTGCATTGTGCTGCGCTACGATCATGAAGCGCCCTGTGCTCTGTTTCGCCCAATTTAGCTTAGCACTTCAGACCTTCCATTACTACTACGACGGCACGTTTGACTACCAACACCTTCCACACACGCGCGACAAAGACCGCGCCGCCCGTGGTCGACGGGAAATCTCGCGGTCAGCAGTACGCAAAAGCAGCAGAGAGCGAATACGGATCATCCATACGCGCTCGGGATAATCAACGACGCGTAACAAGCGTTGACGTGGTAAGTCGAACCGCAGCGGGCGACCAACGCAACTTTTTCCTTCGACCGCTCGATGGTATGATGTCTCTCGGTCTTGATTCGACAGATTCAAAAGCGAATGTCATGTTCCACGATGTCCGACCTTCGACTGCGAAAAGGCATCTGGGAGCGCTTGCTATAAAGAAGTAGTTGTGCTGATTAATTTAGCAGCATCACGAGTACGAAACTGCCACCCTGCCGCATGAGCGTGATCGAGGCTGCCGGTATGAGCAGATAACAGACCAACGACTAACCTGGCGCGCTTCGGCCAGGCAAGATGGAAGACGAATCTGGCGAGGATGTGTTGATGCACGATGACGATGTTCTAGAGAGCACAGAACGACGTCCGGTGCTTACAGACAGTACTGGCACTGACAATCTGACCAAGACTGACCTATCACATCCTGATGCAACAGCGACATCGTCACCGAAAGCCCTGCCAATCACCACCTCCTCACTCAAAGGATCTGGCGTTCGGCTAGAGAATCGATCAGCAAATCAACAGGTCACGGCCAAGAAGGATGCTCCCCGGCCAGCCAAGTTCAAGAACTTGCCGTACGCGACCTCGCAAACCGGACTCGTGTACGATGTACGGATGCGCTTCCATGTGGAAGCGGAACCCGTAGAGGAAGACATGCACCCCGAAGATCCTCGCCGGATACACGCCATCTTCGAGGCATTCGTAAATGCAGGCCTTGCTTGGCGTGAAGGTCAATCTGGGCCCTCGATCGACTACTACATGGGTCGCATAGATGCACGGATGGTAACCCGTGAAGAAGTCTGCCTGGTGCACACCGTCGAGCACTGGAATTGGGTTCAATCATTACGGACACTGAGCACAGATCAGCTGAAGGAAGAGCAGCAGCATCCGCCGCATTCGAACGATTCTGTGTATCTATCGACCAGCACGCCTTACTGTGCCGCCCTGTCTGCTGGTGGTGCGATCGAGGCCTGCAGGGCTGTCCTCCTGGGAAAAGTCAAGAACGTCTTCGCCGTCATCCGACCGCCTGGACATCACGCGGAGCGCGAAGATGCGAAGGGTTTCTGCTTTTATGACAATTGCAGTATAGCGACCAAGGCTTGTCAAGCTGAATTCGGAGAGAAATGCCGAAAGGTCCTTATCCTCGACTGGGATGTGCATCATGGCAACGGCATCCAAGAAGCAAATTACGACGACCCGAATGTTCTATACATTTCATTGCATGTGCATAAGAAGGGCGCTTTCTATCCCGAACGTTCCTATCGTGACAACAGACTGGCGTATGGAGATCACCTACACTGCGGCCGAGGTGCAGCAATCGGCAAAAACGTCAACATTCCTTGGAGCAAGGCGGGTATGGGAGATGCCGACTACATCTTCGCCTTCCAGCAGATTGTAATGCCGATAGCAATAGAATTCAACCCAGACTTGGTCGTCGTTGCAGCTGGATTCGATGCAGCCGAAGGAGACATGCTAGGTGGCTGCAAGGTGTCACCTGCAGGATATGCGCACATGACACATATGCTCATGTCGCTAGCAGAAGGCAAGATGGCAGTCTGCTTAGAAGGTGGTTACAACCTCGAGTCCATCTCCAGATCAGCAACGGCTGTCGCAAGGACCATGATGGGCGAGCCTCCCGACAGGTTAGCAGAGACCGCACCGTCCATCTCGGCTGTCGATGATGTCAAGCTTGTTTTGCGACAGCAGAGCAAGTTCTGGTCGTGCTTGTTCCCCAAGAACCCCTCAGAAAGACTCGCCGGCCCTCCTCATGGAGTTCGTATGCACAATGTCGTGCGACAGTGGCAAGCAGAGACAATGTTCACGGAGCACCGGATGATCCCACTTGCAGTGCAACAGCAAGAGCTGGCTCCCGAGTTTGAGAATCAAGTGCTGGCGACGTATGTCTTCCCGCATTGCATCGGTCATGGGCATCCTACTGACATTCTCTAGAACCAATTACAACACTGCTCGGCCTCTGCTGCTCATTCTCCACGATCCTCCGGAAGTCTTAGCATCGCCTGACGCAAGAACTGGCAGGATTGACCTTCACAACACATGGCTCGTAAGTTTCCCCATTCTACTGCGCTACTGCGCGCAGACAAGCGGCTGACGTGATCTAAGACTGATATTGTGAAGACCTACGTTGACTGGGCCGTGCATCAAGGCTTTGCTGTTATCGATGTCAACCTTCCCAGGCATAGAGCCGATTACGACGAGGACAGTCAGGGATATAAAGAGACCGACAGCGTCGAGTTCCGGACACGCGAAGCAGCGAAAGTCCTTACATATCTGTGGGAGAATCACATCGAGCTCCACGATGCGACCCATATCTTCCTCATGGGAACAAATATCGGACACGGAGCGATCCTGAACTTCATCAAGGCGCATGAAGACCAGGCGCAGAACCTGATGACGAGGGTTATCTCCTTCGTGCAGGATGTCTCACTGATCTCATGCAAATCCCTTACGAACGATACACTTCCAGGATGGTACTATAGAACCTCAATGGTCTTCGTGGCAAACGACCACAGCTACTGGGCCACCGAATACGCCCGAAAGCCCAAGAAACGCTTCGGTCGAGTGAGCAGAAGTGAAGAAAATTCGATCAGCGACATGCTTCTCGAGCACCGCGACGAGATTTTCAGGACGCTGCTCAATGACACAGCAGAATGGCGCGCCTCAAAGCCAGAAAGTGAGGACGAAGACGACATGAATGTCACTGAATCAGGCCCAGCGAGAAGTCCTAGTCCGAAGAAGATGCCGCCATTTGGGAATGTCATCCTGTCACCGGCACCTAAGGACCTTGCGGTGTCCAGCTTGGCGGCGAGCAATGGAAGCTCTAGTCCTTCGAGACTTCCTCCCGTTGGTAATTTTGCGATGTCGTCGCCCAAGCGATAGGGTCTAGTTGTTAGGACAGTATCGTGAATGCGAGAGAGAATCCAGGGGAGACATTGGCAGGAGCGCGTGAGATACTCCTGACTTTGATGATGTATTGCTACAGCTAGAGATCGAGGGCGCTCGGTAACTGCCTAGGAGCCTCATCGGCTGCGAACCGCGAACTTCGGGCGCTCTGACGCGCTTCATCTCCCTGTAAGCTCTGTACTTTCACTTCTCTATGTCGGCTTGATGCGGGTACGGCGCTCCAGGTGACGGAGCCCAATGCGGTAGCGCACCAACACGCTTCGCGAGCTCGTTCATCTTGTGACCCAGTTCTACGTCCACCCTAATCGCTGCGGTGCCGCGGACTGGTGGTAGTAATGGCAGCAGGTCCTCTTCTTCCACGTCGAACTCGTATGGTCGGACTGGCTCTGGAGGTGGCGCAGGACGCTACAAAACAGCACAAGTTAGCTCGAGTCGGATAAGAGGAGCACGAATCTCAGAAGTCTACTCCAGCGGCTGAGACACAGCATAGCTGGACGCGCTTGTACGTACTTTCGCGAAGTCGACGTGAAAGACATGGCTTTCGAGCGGTGTCGGCACTGCTAATTTCGAAGTCCGCAGCAGTGAGCAGCGCGCCGTGACAACCGACTCCTGCTACGTGAATGCCCATGTCGTGGGTGCTGGGGTTGCCGGATTTCCAGCCTAGCTGGAAGAGGAGGATCTGGAGGGCGGTGCTAGTTGGCGCGATTATGTCCAAAGGGGAAACAAGGATCTTACCTCGAACTATTCATCCCCGTTTAGCTGGCGCAGGCGCGGAAGCTCGATGGTGTAGATGGTCGTACAGTGGCTCGCGACTTTCGACTCGGGACAGACGGTGTACTTCACGTCGAGGGATGGGCCGGTGCACAGGACGCGAGGTTCTGAGGGGGTTGGTGTTGTCGGAGTGTTGGTCTTTGCCGCGATGCGGAGCGCGTTCTCGTAGTCCGACATTTTGCTGTTGGACATGTTGCATCTGTTGTGTGTCAATGTTAGGAAGTGTGTCAAAGGCCAATTAAAGCCGTCGACTCGATCGTCCCGAGCGGCCCGCGAGCGCGGCAGTGAATGAAAGCTCGTCTCACATGTGAATTCACCATGTAAGGCCATGCTTTGGATGACGGCAGAGGAATATCAGCAGTTTATAGTGCGCGACAGTGGTGATTTTAGAGCCACTTGCCGGGATACAAGAGGTTGTTTAGATCATGGTCGCCTAGCAGTAGCCCAGAAAGGTGGAACTGGTTATGAGTGAGGACTCTGATGCTTGGAGATCTATCTACAGTCGATCATCGCAGCGCGATGTGTGGGTCCCATGAATGTATGCCTGTCTTTATTGTGAACCAAAGTGTGAGAAGAGTCACAGACCAACAACATACTCGAATGATACTCTCGGCCAGCAAGATGTGTGGTAGGTACAGGATCTCCAGAGAGGTGGCGGAACCGAGGAAGGCATTTCTGAATTAAGACGGAGTTACTAAACCTCACTAAGCTTTTTCGTTGTCAGTTCTCGGCTCTCCAATGTCGCCAGAGTCTACTTCATGTCCGTCACTAGCGTCATTCGCACCTGCATAGACTGTCGGCAACAGATCCGTCCTCATCTACTCGTTGTCCTTCACATCAATAACAGTCGACTTGAACTTCCTCGCCGGCACCTTACGCTTGAACAGAATATCAAGCTCACGGTACGACCGATGCTTCATCTCGGGAAGGCCAAAGTACGCCACGACCCAACAGAACAACGCAGTCCCACCCCAGATATACCCACACTTGCCAGCCAGGCCCCATCCAGTGGGATTGAGCATCTCAGAAGCCAAAAAAATGCAAGGGATCTCAATGAGGTAGTATGCACCACGACCGACACCTGTACTGAGTGCGCGGAGCTGGACGGAAGATGTCTCGGCGATGACGGTGTACGAGATCGGGCCCATGAAACCTGCGAAGACGAAGGAGATGACAACTCCAAGGACGGCTTGGGCGTAGTTCGTTGCAGTACTCTGCGTGATGGAGGCGCAGACACCTAGGAGGACAAGCATTGTGACGTTTATGGCTGTGCCCCAAAGGTAGATTGTCCTTCTCCCGAACCAAGCTGTGAGGAACCAGCTACCGATGTTGGCGACTAGACCCAAAGCCGAGTTGATGATACCTAGCTGGAACGAGAAGTCGGTATCAATGCCGGCTTGAGTGAAGAAGAAGACGGCCTGGTTGGCGATGAGGTTGCCAGCGAGATTCTGTGATGCGTAGATGAGGCAGATGATCATCGTTCGTCGGAGATCAACGCCTTTGAAGAGGTCCAAGATGGAGGGATTGCCACCGAGACTGTGCTCGATCTCGACGGTACGCTCGATCATGGCGAGGGCGTTTTCGGCGTTGCCGTCCGATTTGCGGCCAAGTCGTACGAGGGAGCGGAGAGCCTGCTCCTTTCTGCCTTTGCGAACAAGCCACCTGGTCCATCGTCAGATTATGGTAGAGCAGCATACCATGAGCAGAACCTACCATGGAGATTCCGGAGCGAAGAACACGAGAACCAGAATGGGAGTCTAGAAGAGTCAACATTCAGAAGTACTGTTGCATGAGACAAACACTTACTGGGAAGAGCCATTGCAATGCAAGAGGCGCCCGCCATGCCCACTCATCCGGTCTTTGGTTGTAAGCATAGGTAACGCCGGCTACTAGGAGACCTCCGATCGACCATGACATCTGCAGAGTGCCTGTACACGCACCACGAAGTGCCAGTGGCACAACTTCCGAAGCATAAGCAGGGGCATTGGCGATGAAGAACCCCCAAGGAACTCCCTCCAGCAGCTGACCGACTGTGAGTAGTACGAGTGAATTTGCCTGTACGTGGATGTCAGCGCAGGATCTATGAAGCAGTACACACCCGATACGTACGAAGAAAGAGACGAAGATTGTGGCGTTCATGAGCATCAGCCCAATGATAGTTGTCCACCGGTACCCAATCTTGGTAGTAATGGGACCTGCGATAAAAACGCCTAGAAAAGCACCACACTGGCCGGCTGCAAAGAGAGCGCTTTGCCACTTGGACTCGATTGCCTTCCCGCCGTCTCCAATATCAACACCATATACCTCGATGAAATGTGGTAGCGCCACAAAGTTGCCGGATAAGAACATCTGGAACGACTCCATCACCTGTATCAAACGTTAGTTTGTATGGGTACAGGTGACTGCTTGTGTTGTGCTTACAATCGTGAAACAGAAAACGAAAGCCCAAAAGCAAGCCATCTTGTGACTCTTAACAGCCTGCCACATGCTCTGCTCATGCTCTTCATTCTCGCCTTGAAAAGCATCGTTCATCAAGTCTTTATCGACGAGAACTTCAGAGTGGTAGACATCCTTCTCTTTCAAGTCGTGTACCGAGACACGGTCGGCAGGAGACTCGGTCCTGACCTCAGCCATGCTGGAGACCTCTTTCGTGCTGACTGCTAGGAGTGATCTTGGTGGTGGTTATCAAAAGCGTCGAGCACGCGAAGACAAGGGTAGAGCCTGTGCAGCACTCTGTGCTCTATATGTGACCTCGCGCTCAAGCATTGTCGCAGCACTCTCATTCGTGGACGATCTGCAGAACCATATGAGAGCGCCGGGGGTGCAATCCGCGATAGCTGAGACCAAGCTTTCCAGAGCGTTACATTTGGAGCCGCTGAGACTGTGCATCGCATATGCTGCGGCACAGTCGCAGCTGTGAGAGAGTTGCAAGCGAAGCATATCAAGCACTCATTGTCGAAGGAAGCTAGTGCAGCGCCACGTGCCGTATCGGCAATGTGGATCTGTGAAAAGAAAGATACCAAGAGTCTGGTTGAATCTTGGAGAGAAGCCTTGCGACTCTTACTGGTGGAAATTGAAACATAGCTTTGGGGTGCAGCCCTCGGCGCCAAGTATACCACCTCTTCATCGGGTGGAGAAGGTCTCGTGACAAGTCGGTCGCTGATCGGCTCCTCATACGCCACATTTGGAGGCGACTGGGCAGTTCGGGATGCCTCGTTCTTACAACTCTGTGGCCGTATATGCCAGCATATGATGCAGATTCCAGACATCACCCATGCTTGTCGCCGGAACGGCCCATCTTCTCAATACTGTTACTGGCAGGGCCATTGCCATCTTCATCGTTGTCTGTGGAGACTTCCGGCAGCATGCTGGACACTTTGTTGACGTATCTTGTCATACTCTCGCAAAGTCGATCAAGAACAAATTCGGCTTCACTCTGATTTGCCATCATGGGACTGTCCTCTCCAATCCAGTCCCACTCTACCAGACCTTCGTCTTCCTCTTCGACTCTCTTCTCCTCACGGCTGGCAGTGAAGCGGATGAGCTCAGTAAATTCGACCCACTCTTCATAGGTATATCTCTTCCTGGCATGATGTTTGACATCGCTTGCTGTCTTGCGAATGGCTGTGGCCAGTCTCTTTGCGAGCTCCTGCTCCGTAGGTCCGTCTTCTTTAGCGAGCTCATCCACTGTGGGCGGCTCGTTTGGCCCAGGTTCTGGACCTGTTGGAAAGCCATACTCAAGACGCTTCCGTTCCTGCTTCCGGTCTTCACGCCGCTGCAGCCAGCTCAAGAGCCAATGATGCCTATTTAAGAACGATCTATATGCACCCTTCTGGGGTAGCACTGTGAAGTCTGCTAGCCCCGAGGTGCCACGTTTGAACTTGTTGATGACAGTCTCTCCAAGATCACTGACTAAGATGGTCATGGTGGGTACAGCGACCAAGCTCCACAAGACAAAGAATGGTCGGCCAGCGTTACTCTTTGGCGCCAGGTCGCCGTATCCGATGGTGAGAAGACAGACGTAGCAAAAGTAAAGAGCTTGAAAGTAGGTCATGCCTTGAACATCCCTTTCGCATTGCCAGAAGACAACAGCACCGATGCACCAGAGAATACCGAAAGCTGTGACCGACAGAAACAATGCATACCAGTTCTTGAGACGTGAAGTACTATACTGAATCCTGCGCATGGCATCGAATCGGTCTTTCTCCTCTCGAAGTAGCAGTAGCTTCGGCTTTCTCGTGCGTCGCTTTTGTGGTCGTAAGAGAATGCTGCCGGCTTTCTGAACAACACCAGGCGTGCCAGAACGCCTGCTCTGCGAGGGTCTCTCGGTCTCATCATCGGCCGCAAAATCGATTTTCTGATCCTTTGATAGATCAACGGCGTCAAACGGTGCCGAGATAACTGGAGGTTGACCCTCGAGAAACGTGTTCCGCCGTTCCAACTCGAGAGATGTCGTGACGGTTCGGCCCATAGTCCTCACTCTTGTCCTCTCGACATGTCGTTTGATCACATTCTCGGAGCTCAGTTCAGCAGCGAATTTCGTAATGCTGGAAACCATGAGACCGAGCATGATGATGCCTCCAACAGAATAGGGAAAGACCAGACCCCGACCGATGTTGCTCGAGGGGTACAGGTCTCCAAAACCCACGGTCAAGATCGTCACATCGCAGTAGTAAAGACTGTTAACATAGCTCCAGCTGACACCCAGACTGTGATCGCCATATACGCTCTCGATCCGGGAGAAGACCGCGGCGCCACCTGCCAGCCAGATGAAGAACAGCATAGTTTGTAGGATCAAAGTTCGCTGACTCTCTGTGAGAGCAAAGTGCTGCGGATAGTGTCCAAGCCAATAACCAAGCATATTGACCATCAGAAGCATGGCGCAGATCATGTACATGCAAGCAGCGATCACGGCATACCAGAACCCCTGTGTGTAGGTCTGCTGAGGCCTGGCAGGCGCTTCGTGTAGTTCCATTGCCACGGTGATGCCCAGCAGGATGCCAGTGGCGATATACCAGCACGTAATGGTCACCGGCAGAGCAATGATGTACCTAATTCTGTTCGTGAAGTTGCACAGCAGAAAGAAGTTCCCAATAAATCCAACGATGAGGCTAACAACATTGAGATTGTAGCACCACCTGGGATCCGAGAAATCGTGACCGTCAAGTTGCGATCCAAGAGCCGTCGAGTCGCCGGTGAGTTGACATGCTCTCGCAGCCTCGCCTCCCTCGAGGCCAGTGGCCAGACACGTTCGCCAGGAAGTCACTAGCGCTGCCACCGAGAAGACATTGGCAAGAGGTCCGACGGCAGCCGCAATGAGAGGAATGGCGATGCTGGCAAACCACCAATCTTGCTCATCGTCGCCATTCCACTCTCTGAGATGAAACTTCCACCACTTGCGACCAGTCTCCGTGCGTTCAAGAGCTACTGAGGACTTCCGCCGTTCTGAGCCGCGGCGCACAGCGAGTTGTCGTCGAGAGCTTCGTCGTCGTTTGGCATACTCGTGAGGGTGTTGCGTATGAATGCCAAGTGGTCCTGTCTGCGACTGCCAGTCGCTCCCGTTCGTGCCGTGTCCTTGCCAAAGCTGGAGGTCTGCGTTGATCTCGTGTTCTGCTGGTTGTACGCCGCTGTGGGGATCCGCCATGGTCATTGATGCTCATGGTGGACATGAGCAGTTCATTGCAATGGTCATTCGCAAAAAACAACCTAGGTTTCGCAGCTAGCCATGTGGTAAAGACGAGGTACTTGAAGTGGATGAACGACTTGCGCCACACACTGTTTCGATACTGATGCCGCGCTTCGACGCTTTCTGTCGGTCGGTCTGAGGAACAACGTATGTATCACTCTGAGTCGTGTCCCTGCGAGTCGATGCCGTGCGTTGATGACGATGTTGATGTTCTTGCAGAGACATTGTGGACACGAAAGTCGTAGTTGGTCGTGGCGATCGGAGCCGAGCCGTGAGAGTTTTGGTCAGTGCTTGGTCATGCTGAAGTGCTTCACGTGAGCAGGGTGCTGCTATATACGAAATTACAGTATGTACAATCATGCAACAGTCGCCATCTACAGAAGTAGGCTATCTGTGGAACCGCAACAAGCGTGTCTGCCACTTATCGGGGACTTCTGGCATTCTCTCCACTGCAGCGAGAGTCTTCGGTGCACGTTCCTGAATCTGCGCCACTGTACCAACAAGGCGATGGAGTCCTCCCTGCTCCAGCCTGCGACTTCGTCCTAGGGCCGTCTCTGAGTGCTTCAGCTTCAAGAGCGCAGAAGCAAGGTAGAGCATAGTGCGATATTGCGGCATCACCTGATCGCGAGGTAAGTACCTAGCCTTGATGTACTGCAGGTGCTGATTCCTTGACGACCGCGGCGGCCTGAAGCTTGTATGCATGTTCCATCCAGGAAACTTGCTGATCATGTAGCGCTCAGTCAACGTGAATGCCAGCAGCACCAGTGGTGGCGAGGACGTGCAGATATGCTGAATGAACCTATTCCACACGACGATGTCAAAGGCATAGCCTTGCTGAAGTAGTCTCGTGCAGGTTGTCACCAGTTCACCGATGCGGTTTTGCCTTGCTAGAGCTGCGAGATAATGTCGTAATGGCCCAAGCAGAATGTACCTACGGCCTCGAGCCGGTCTGACGCCTGTCGCAGCCTCTCTCTTCGCCACAGGTGCAGCAGGCGCCGTTGAGACGAGCTCACTATTTGACTCGAAGCCAATCTCTGCTCGATCCGCATCAACATGCGAGTCCTGACCGATGTGGCCGGCTTGAGTTGGCGCGTCAGCACCTGCGCCTTCGTTCTTTGTTGCCGTAAAGTCGGGCAGTCGCGGTGGAGCAGCTATTCTATCGGCTTGCTGTTTGGCCACCTTCCAAAAGGCTTCCACCTCATCATACCGCTTGGCAAGATACAGAGCATGCATGAAAGCTGTCAGAAGGCGCAGCGTCTGAGTTGTTGCAGTGAACAGTGCTGAGTGCGTGCTTTTTTGGACCATCTCAAACATTTCTTCCACAGCTTCGAGACATCTCCGGCTGGAGTGAATGTACATGACGGAATCGAGGTAAGCTGAAAATTGATCGGATGATTCATAACCGAATTTAGGTTGCCTGGCGGCGACCTCGAAACCGTCTCCGGGGGCCATAGCAGCCCTGAGCTCGGCGATGACTTCTGTGAGCGGTGCTGGTTGTCCATCGGGTGTTGTTGGGTTGCTTGTCTTATGCTCGTTCAACGCTTTGGCCTGTAGATACGCTCTTCGACTAGCAAGTGTTTCTCTGATGTCGTTCTCTTTCATCTTCGCGTGGATGTCGAGTGCCTGGCCAAAAAGATGCTCTTTGATGTAGCCTACCATGACTATGGCATAGTGCAGTGCTCTGGGCTCGAGTCCTTCTCGTGGCATAACTTTCAGCATGATCATTTTTGCAGCATCCGTTTGTCGGAAGTGGATAAGTGCTTGCATCAATGCACTGTACGTGAATTCGTTCAACGGAATCTTTTCCGACCTCATCCATCGATATACCCTCATGGTAGCATCCACGTCTCTTTTGAGGGCATATGACGTGATGAGGATGTTGAAGCAACCTGTCAGACTGCCGGTCACTTTTTTAGCGCGCACATCAGAGACAGTCTGTTTGAGTATGTCTTCTGCTCTTTGTACATCGCCAACGTTGAAGGAAGCGTGCATCTGGCTTCCCGCGAGCGCTGTTGATCGTGGCTCATCTGATAACGTGTCGTACTGCTTCAAGAGGTCTTCAACACCTTCGACGTCTCCTATCGAGGCCAGAAGCTCAGTCAACGGGTGGACGTGATACATCTGGGGTCGGACTCCCGAGTCTATCATTTTCCTGAATGTTGAGAAGGCCCCTGCCATGTCTTGTGCACGCGAGTATGCGTTAAGAAGGGTCGACCAGCACTTGCTCTCGAGCTGTTCGCCTTCTTTAGCCGCAAGCCTCTTGACCTCTTCGAACGCACGCAGGGCCCGCTGTGGGTCCGAGAGCCGGGCATGTACATAGATAGGATACCAAAATGCTGGCTTCTGATCCGCATAGTCTGGGAATTGATGTCTCAAGCAGTCAAAGTATTCTCTCACTTGCTGCGCATCGCCTGAACTCGCGTGGTGGCCAAGAAGCAGATACAGTGCTGGCTTGCTAAAACGTTCGTGATGCGTTCGCCAATCCCGAACGACCATGCCCATCGACAATACATCATCGCTGGCGGCGTTCAGACTGGTCTTGCTCCGCAGATGTATCCGCAACCGATCCAGCAACAACATGAGCATATCTTCTGGCGGCCGAACTTTCGCGAATTTCCGATACCGAGTGTACAGACATTGGGTTAACAGGTGGACGCGCGCGTACTCCTTTCTCGACTCGTGTCTTCTCAGTGTCGACATGATTGCACCTTCGAATATGCTCTGCGCTCTTGGACTCCATTCCGAGATGCCTCGCAACACACTGCGCACGTTGCGACTTGGACGAGCTGGCTGCTCGAGGAATTGATGCAGAGCCTCTTCTGACAGTCGTAAAGCGAGTCGTATGAGCTTAGGCCCGATTTCGTCGCCACGAGACTGCTTCTTGCGACACCAAGACACCAAGCCTGCAGCAAAGTCGAGAAGTCGTGGCTGATCGGCAACGTCAAACCAGAATATCGCTTGCTGCCGCGATGCTGCAGGCTCAGCAAATGCGGCGTCGAGTTGTTCTTTTATGCGTAGAGCCATGGTCCACCATCTACGTCGTAGTGAATAACTGAACAGGCCCTTCGTGATTTGACTGCCGTTGGGAATGTTTGACAGCGCTTCACGGTGTAGCCCATAGACGGCGGTGAAGTCTTGACGTCTGAGAAACGCCGTCGCCGCCGCTTTATAAACTGCAAGATCTCGTGCTAATGGAGGTAAAGACCAGTATATTGAGATGCAATGAGCGTCGGCAGCCTTGGATTCTTGTTTCACCAGCCATGCAATCATCTCCCTCTTGAGTCGAACGTCCTGCTTCTCATCCTGTTCAAGAGCCATATACACACGCCACGCATGACCGACTTCGTCCCGTAACGTGGATCGTCGTCCAGCTTGCAGGAGGCGGCGCAGGCCATGAAGCCCATCGATGTCAGCGCCATCCAGATGAGTCTGTATGTCCGCCATATCCGCCGGCGAATGTCCGAACAGCTGGTCTGCTTCTTCTGCGGACTGTCCTGCAGAGCTAGACTGCAGTTCAAGCGATCTCTGGTATGCTTCAGACCTGCTTACACGACGACTCTTTCGACTCAACGGGCCCATGATTTGGGTCGGCTCCAGACCCAGTGACTCCTTACGCTCACTGAATCCCCCAACGTTGTACTCCTTTTGTTCTGTTATGGGCACAAATGCTTTTCCTTTCTCTTGGTCGACCTCTGTCTCAATTGAGGACGACTCAGTATAGGAGCTCGAGGCGTATCGTCTGGGTGCTGGGACGTAACTCTTAGGCAGTCTCCTGATATTGCTCCTCTCCCATTGCGCCCCTCTTTGCGTCCGTGAGGGTTGCAGCCAGGCCAGAGCTTGGGGAGGATACAGGAAGTCGAGGAAAGAATCATTGGCGGCAGAGGCAATGTCTGTCCCATCAGGTCTGCGTACGTTGCTCATCATCTTGGTGTTATCAAGATTCGGTGGCGGGCCGGTGGGCATAGAGCCTATCCAGAGAGGCAGTTCGAGGTCGCCAGCGCCATGGGTCCAGAAGGTCGCATGCAGCCTGCGCTTGCTGCGAGACGCCTGGTGCGCGCGATTCGGAACATCTCGGGCTCCGGCCTTGAGATATGCTGTCGCCCGCTCTAGCATGCCACAAAAGGCGTGGCGATGCTGCGAGATCTATCGTGGAGATGAAGGAGCGATGGGCGCTGCCGAGGTGAAGCTCATCACTGGAGAGTGGTGAGGCCGGCAATCGCCGTATCGTAGTCGCAAAGGCCGGCAAAGATCTCGAACGCGATTGAGTCGCTCACCTGCCAGAGTCACGTCGGTGTGTTTGTGTGGATGTCATGTCGCCTTCAAACTTTCCATAGTCGAGCTCGTCATGGTTATTTGCTTGAGACGAGACTCGGCCGAGACCAGCATCGCCGCGGCTCGCCGCAAAACATTTTGTGCGGGCGGTGGCCTAAACGTTCAAAACTGACACTACGACATGCGTTCACGAAGTCATTATCGACATAGGTATAGCAATCGTATGTATCGCGATCGCTCGGCTATTGCTCGCGGAGCAAGTTAGATCTAATGACTATTCTAAGCCGGACGTATATTCTGTTATAGAGAGGTATTTTACTAGGTATAAGCTTCTAAATTAAAATAATAGGGTAGATTAGTAACCCTTATAAATTATATAAGGAGTAAGTCTATCTAGCTATAGAAACAGTATAATATAGGGTATATATACTAAGTCCTAACTAGTATAGCTACAGGTTACCTAATCTATTATACTCCCCCTTTAGACTAACTATTATAAAGTTAGCCTAATTAATTTAATATTATCTCTATTACTATATCTCGCTCTAAATACCTTTTATAGCCTTACTTACTAGGTTTCCCGCTCTATTAGTACGTACTAAGTATAGGGATCTTACTAGATCTACTTATAAATAAGATCTATATAGACCTATATTAGCTCTATTTTAATCTTATCTTTCCGCTTTTAGAAGTAAATAGAAGGTTCTCTCGGCTTAAAAAGGCTATTATAGCTATGTAATAGCGTATAGGCCTTATAGGTATATATAAAAGAAGCTAGTTCTTTACTAAGTAACTCTCTCTACTTTATACTACTTTATATCTCTCTTACCGCCTCCTAGACTACTATATATACTTATATATACTAGTAACTATTATATATATACTTATAAAGCTTCTTAAGAAGTTTTAGTAAGGTATACTATATATATAATAATATTTTAAGGGTATTTA
>LIHB01000130.1:0-63881 GCA_001297265.1 Mycosphaerella arachidis
AGGTGCCTAATCTCATTTCCTAAGGACAAGTAATTACCACACTCAATCAGGTTATGTCACCCTCAAAACCTGCTATTCATGCATCATCCTGGCGCTTTACAGAACTTCTTCTTCTTCTTCTTTCTCCACCAATGTACTGTGCCTTATACGCTTCGTAGAACTTGTCTCACTGGCGTCGACGATTGACCTATTTGAATCATGATGATGCCTCAAGGGAATCGCGCTGAGTTGGAGCCTAACATCCATCAACAGCAAGGCCTTGGCACAGCTTCGAGACACTGCACCATCCGGGCCAATATCTCGTCCTTCCGCCCAAGACTATCACAGAACAATGCAGAGGCTACAGCACCGCTTCGCACAAGGCTATTGTCTTCGCACAATGCAAAGGTCATACAAAGAAAATGTTCGCTGCTTTGTCAGTCGCCTGTATACAAGCTCAGCAGATGACCGAGTGCGAACGACCAACGGTGTCTACCATAGCAGCACAATCAGTTCTCCATCGACTCCACGCTCAATCCAGAACGGCACTAATCCATCGCGATCACCATCGACGGCAGAAGTTCCTGCAGGCTAGGTCCTTATGCAAGCTCAACCTACTCGATCCAGCACACCTACAAGTCCAATGGAGTACGGCAGACCTGTCACACCAACAGACGTCACAATGGAGGAGAATCCTGAAGTACGTCTACAACCCAACGCAACACTGACTCTCGACAGCAGCCCGGAATCGGTCAACAATGTTGTCACGGACGAAGTCTGGAGTGGCAGAGACGTACAGACTCTTCAACACATTTCAGACCTTGGCGACAACTGGGAACAGGTCCGTCAACTTGCTCAGCGGATGTTCCCGATGCACCGCGAGGCAGCCATCCAATCACAATGGCAGCGTGTGAGAAATCAGCTCACGGAAAAGAGAGTGCAGCTTGTGCTCCCCACAACCAACAGACAACGCAAGGTAACATCATCAACCGTTGATGTATTCACGCCTACGCCCGTTAGGCGACCACTTGCATCCGACGATACTCCCTCCACACCGATCCCGTACCAATCGTCACTCACTGCCTTGATGTCCTCTATGGGAATACCAGACAACGAGGGGACTCCAACCCAAGGGCCGCAGGAAGCGTCACACCCGGCAGTAAAGACACGCCCCAAGAGGGCAGAACTTCTCGTTTGTGAAAACTGTGGCTCAAGGATAACACGTCACCACATGAAGATGCATATGGCTACAAACAGGTGCAAGATGCTGACCAAACGACTGCAGTATTCCAAAGAGGCCCAGTCTTACGCGGCCTTGGCGAATGATCAGAAGATGTTCGATTTCAACACCAACGCATCTGGAGATAACCCGACTGCATCACTCAAGTCCATTATTGCAACTCCTGCATATACCGTGCCCGACAGCGCCAGTCCCCTCAAGACTAGACCTATCGAGCCCGTTCGTGTTCAAGAGCACGACTCCAAGGCTGCCGGCACGACACTCATCGATGTTATCGACAGCGAGGCATCCGAGGATCCAAGAGATCAGGCCCTGACCACAGTTAACAGTGGAGCGGCGTCAACATCTGAGTATGCCCCACCCAGCTTCACACCCGTCAATGCTGCCGCCGCACACGTCACGCCTCTGTCGCTGTTGAGGCTGTCCCATCTACCCCCGAAGCGGTCAAAATTTGCTGTGCCCGTCGGCTCTGTCGATTCATCCGAGGACGCAAGATCCGGAGCATCTTTAGAGTCATCAACACAGTCTCAACGACCTACTTCTGGGCATGACATTGTCACATATCAGCCTCCGGCGTGGACCAGGAGGCACGACTATCGCCTCAGGCACTTCATCAAGACATGCTGCACCCTTAGAGCGATCAAAAACAAGTCCTGCTTCTACGGCTTCACTTTGGAGGAGATCCGGGTCAGGTACGAGGCCGCCAAGCGAGAGCTCGCGAAAGCTAGCGCAGTTACGGGCCAAAGCAGCTCTCTCAATTGGGTTGAACCAGAAGCTCACAGACTTGCTGCTCAGGCTGATAGCGATGCACGTATTCGACCGCAGACTTTCGTCTCTAACATCAAAAGTAACATGGAGGAGATTCGCAGGATCTGAATACAGTAGCAGTTGAGGCTGGACCCGTCATGAGTGCAACGTTTCCTGGCTGAGCCCGGGTAAGAGTGCACTCCGGTAGTAGCCATAGAGTAAGTGCAAGGTAGGTTCATTCTTCACGCAGTCTCACATTTAGTCTCACAATATGCTCCCGCCTATCACAACTCGATGCACACGTGCTTTGACGAACAAACTCGCAGCTCCAACTACAATATCAAGCCCTGTCAACAAAGACGTCTCCACTTAGCAACAATACTAACCATCGTGGCACAATTACCCTGCCGTTCCCATCGAAGCAGCTACCTCTCTTATCTCCCTGCAAAGCTCGGTCCAGATCAAGAAACATAATAAGATCCCTCCTTGGCACCCGGTATATCATCTTGGCCTAACCCCCAAGGTAACCATCATCCTCACCATCACACACCACATTCAGTACCAACTACCAACCACCACTACCCTTCACCAACCAACCAACAATGTTCACGACCATCACGCCAGTCCCCGTCGCCGAGTACCGCCACAAAGGCCGCAAATGGTTCGAGTGCACCGTCCAGAACAGCACCACCGATTCCACCCTCGTTGCAGAGTACCGCCACAAGGGCCGCAAGTGGTTTGAGTGCACAGTTCAGAGAACCATCTACACGGGCTGCGAAATTCAGAGGAGTGCTTAGAGATTTTACAGGTTGGATTTGGGGATGTTTTGGATACAATGGGCGTTTGCTTTGGAGTACGACCTTTGTGTGGGGAGGGCTGTGCTTGTTATGTTCTTGGGGTAGAGAGATATTTTGAATGAGAGGATTGGTTTTGTGCTGAGTGCTGACCTTCTTTCTCGTGCTCGTGTTTTTGCGATGTTGAGTGAAGAGGTATTGAAGTGTCTTTGATGTCCTGGGGCGGCTCTTGTTGAGAACGCATCGATATCGAGACCACAATGCAGGGACTTGCTCACTTTATCATGTCTGTACTGAGGGCGTGCTCCGCCTTGAAACCTACCACATTCGTCAAGTCTGCTCGCTGCAAGTCGCTGAAATCTGTATAGCGCACTAGGAGACATGTAAGCCTAGCATTCCGGGTGAATCGCTGTCTGTGCATCTGGACTGAAAACGTTCGCCGCCCAGATATCAAGCCGCAAAGTCATCTCCCAATGTACGATGCACAAAGAAGGTCGAGCCCACAATGGCGACGCCGGTCCACATCCGGCGTTCTGGTGTCAGACAAAGGACAGCTTTTTCGACGCTCCAGCCAAAACGTGGCAGCAATAACATTTACGAGCAGCATGATCGTATAGCCTAGACTTGAATGCTACACTGTTCATCATGTCAGATCAGCTCGGCGCAGAAGAAGGGTTCCTAGACTTCTGCGATCATCTTGCAGGAGAAAATGGCTTCTTCGCCAAGGGTGCGTAACCTACAACGTTTGTCACATGTGTGTAATGCACTAATGTCCACAGTCAAGCGCAGGAACTTAGCCAAAAAGGAATGGCGGGCATTCGACGTCCCAGTGCAGAGAGACGTGCTCGCGATGTCAAGAGCAATTTCAGCAAGCGAACGAGCATCGAGGGAAGCGAGGGATGTTACCGAATCGAACTGGCGCACTATCGCTCGGCTTCCAAGACGATCACGAATCAGGAGATTGAAATACCTCGATCGGGCAGAGACTGCGATGCTGGATAGTGTTGGAGTATGTAAACATGCCATACGTGCTATAGACCTGCTTCATGACAGCCTCAAGCCGATGTTTCGCAACAGTAGCTCGACGCTGCTGCCTCTACTGAAGTCTCGAGGAAGCAAGCTGAGACTTTTCTGGCGGAGGAGGAACAAGCCCTGAAACGACTACAGCGTGACCTCCACGCCTTGAAACGACGAACGCCGGGCAGGAAGGTCCAACATCGAACCACAAGAGAAGAGCTTGAAGCAATGTGGAGAAGTCGGATCGACAGGTCGCCTACAATCGCAAGATTTCATCCGGTGCGATGCAATCCTCCAGCTACAAAATGGCACTGTCGTGACCTTGCACTGCTCTGGGCGCGATCAACAGAGGCGTGCATATACTTGTGGGGACTGACGAAGGCGGTTGTATTGTGGACAGGAAAGTGCGAAAGACGGTCTTGATGGAGAACAGCTGGGACTGGTGTGGCGATCTTCCCAAAGAGCATGTCACACATGTAGCCTTGAGTCGGCTGCCGGATGCTCGATTTGTGCTGCAAGTCGAAAATAGGCCAGAGACCCGGAACAATAACTACTGGATATTGTATCTTGAGTGAGTACCCCACCCCCTCTTTGAGACGTGAACATCGAGCTGACCTCGACTAGATTTGCGCCGCATGGAGATCTTTGGCAGCTCGCCCACAATCATCGGGTAGCCAATCGATGGGTGCCAGAAGAGTTTCTTTGGCTTCTCTTCCAATCCTTAGTCGAAACCATGCTACTTATGAAGCAAGGCAGTCTCGCGTCTGCACAATCATCCCCATCATGGCAGCAGGTCATACATCGTGATCTGAAGCCTGAGAATATTGTGCTTGGGTTGCCAGTCAAGGGGCACTTCCAGATGTATCCAAGGCCAAAGTAAGCTCATCTCCCCGTGACATTCTCGTGCTGGATACTGACGAGTCACAGACTGGCTGACTTCGGCGGCGCCATCTTCACATCGAAAGATGATCCTATCAATCCTGACTGCTACGCCAATTTTGGTACTCCCGGCCTTACACCACCAGAACAGCGTCCATACGTTGATCCAATCAATGGAAAAGCAGTCGACCGCTTTCCTGTCCTCTCACGGAGTGACGGTAGCTTCCTCCAGCGCCTGGTGCTGCGTCCACAGTTCTAATTTTCATGCAGTCTGGGGTATAGGCGCAACAATGTTCAACATGATGACTTTACAGAGCATGAATCCCACGACGCAGCCTCCCTTTTCTGTTCCGGTGCTACCTCACACCCCAAGACCTGGTCCAAGCAGGTCTCCGAACCAACCAGCAAGGCACTTCGATGCCGTGGACATCGATGGACTATCTGATCTCGGCTACGACACACCTGATGAAGACCGTCCAGTTGACGACGAGGAGTTGTGGAGTGACAGGTTCAGATACACGCTTAGACTAGCCGTAAAGCAAAGATATGACGCTGAGCTGTGCGACATGGTCAATGAATGCATGAATTTCGACCCAGCTTCACGGCCGCCGATCGAAGAACTGAAGGCCTGGCTGGACGACCAGTTTCTGAAAAGGCCGCGGCTGCGTCATCTGAATGGTGGTCGAAGGACTGTTGGAAGAGCGTCCGAGCCGGCTTTGTGTCAGCCGGAGAAGGAGGAGTATAAGCTTGGCATGCATAGGCAGACGTTGCGGGTTATGAACTAGCGGGTCGTTTTAAGTCAACGACGCTCACGAGGCTTCCGGCGGTCCAGCTGGTTGACTATGGCTGTGCCTTGGGCGGTTTGCATCGCGTTGAAGAGAAACAGTCTTCTACTGATACGACTTCCCCATTTCTTAGACCTTCTCCCGAAAGGTCGTAGCTTACTTTGTTGTGAAATCGCATCAAGACTCAGAATTTCTTTTGACCGAAAGCTCGCCCAGTCTTGTGCTTGTGAATACAATGGCATACTGTAGCACAGCATAAAGTCATGGCTTCTTTGTAGCCGCTTTCCATTGTGCTTTGCCTTGTATACGAGCATTCGCACAACATGTACTGCACGACTGGCCCTTACTCTCCTTGCAATGCAGGTTGGTGGCTATACCTCAAGCCCGGATTGCGTTCTCAGGATTTTCGATTGATGTCGTCTCCATGAAGAGCGATAGCTCACGGAGTTGAGAAGATCCGTTGTTCTCGTCGAACAAAGGTTTCCAAGACAACGCCGATCGCTAAGGATAGAAGTTGTCATTTGCCGTAGAGTGTGACTAGGACAAACACGCAGTATGCAACACGATAGTAGATATACCGCAAGCGACAGGCTCTCCTCGTCGAGAGAAACAAGATGATGGAGTATATTTTCTCCTCCTACTCCTACCATCAGATCCAACGTTATCACCCTTCTTTAAATGTCTCATGGAGCCAAATCGGAATTGTTCTTATATTTTGCCTCATTCATGACCCCCTTTCAGAGTAAGGTTGTCCTGCGGTAGTCAATCGAGGCGAGTAAATGCCGGGGAACACATCTGACTGGTCTCCTGACCTGCGTTGCTGTTGGCAGCGCAACGGGAATAAAGTTCCGCTCCGCTCGCTCGTGTCCCCTTCGACGTTAATACTTGTTTACTGTCTCCCGCTCTCTTCCTGCGCGTAAGCATCGACAGCGCCATTGGCGCGTTGCCTAACTTGCGGCTCCAGTCCAGTCATTTGCCCGACCCGGGCACTACGAGCCAGGAAACGCGATGGCTCACAACGTCTCCAACCTCTTCCCTCTCCCTGTGGACTACTTCACAGACAATACCGCGACTCTGCTCACTAATGGCATCACCCAGTGGCGCGACTATAACCTTGAGCTCACCACGGTCAGCGAAAAGGCGGTATACGATGAACACGGTGACCTCCTTTCTTGCGCCATCTGCATGGATGTCCTCGACCCAGCACAACCTGCCGACCAATTCCGCAGCATTCAAGCGTGGCATCGCGTCCATCACCTCGTCAAGAATAGGCTCTATCAGCATATTTTCTACGTCGCATGCTTCTCCGGCCTGATGGAAGCTGGTACTCCGTGCCCCGTCTGTCGTCAAAGATTCGTCGACACCAAGGAGGAGGTTAGTAAGTACGGCTTCGTCCCGTACGCACTTCACAAGATGGCGACTGGAGACTACCACCAAGTCTACGGCCTGACTGAGCTGCCCATCCGTATCGACGCGCACTCTCTTGTAGGATGCCTCCTCCCTGCCGCTCACCACCTTCGCATCAAAGGTTCCGGTGCCCCATCGGCATACGACGAAGCTCAGCACGCTCCAGACGGTGTCGCAGATCACGCTGACGGTCGCCGTGTTGTGGAGTGCCTGCTCGAAGCCGCATGCAAGCGCGACAACCACTACGTCAAGATCGACGCTTTCGTGGAGCAGCTCCCGACTCGCGCAGTCACTATCTTGCGCCAGCAGCATCCCGGCGTCGCATACACTCATGGCATGTGGCGCTTTTGCGGCGATGTAGCGCGTCTTGGTCTGATGTGCTATGCTGAGAAGCACAACATGCGGGATCAAAATGGGATTTTAAGCGCGGCCGGGTGACGAGTAGTTGTCTGCGAATGCTAATGACCTTGACAGTCTGCTCTGTACAGCTATCTCGAGTAATACAGACTCCAGTAACTAGGATAGATTGAAATTTGACAAGACTATCGCTGGCGGAAGCATGTATGGGTAGTAAAGGCACGAAGGTTTCCTGGCTGAAAGGAGATGTGTCCGGATGGCAATTGTTGTGCCAGTAAGATTCATGTCTTCGGCCAAATTGCAGGACCGGGGATAACTCTTCTTGGCGATTATGGTTGAAGATAGCTGCACGATCGCTTTCTCATGGCGCTCCACGGTTTCTCGCTGCAATCATGGGGGGTAACTTCGAGTCAAGGCGCATGGCGACGGCGCTACCTGGAGGCCAGAGGTACTGTGATAGTCTTCAAATATACGGCCCATACTTCGTGCCGAGAAAGCTTAGACCCCGGAAACTGTATTCCAGGGTCAATAAACCACATTTTATGTTCCGATGCGGTACTGGATGGAGACCGTCCGAAGGCCGTCGCTATGTTGGGTCGAAACAACTCATGGCTTCAAGCATAAGTGATTAGCGAAAGTCTCTGACCGCGATCGTTTACTATAACAACCCTTGAAAAGCATAGTAACACGACATCTGTTCATAGGAGCGTGGAAGTCGGGTAAGTCCTCCGTTAGTGAGCTGCGAGGTCTTGAAGCAATACATGTATCGTTACATGGTCAGGAGGAACGGCAGACCTTGAACAGTGTAGCCTCAGCCGAGCGCCTTCAGAAGATGTGTTGGGCGCCTTTTCTCGGTCGGTTGGCGTTGACGTTGCGGCGCGTGTTGCTCTACTACATAGCCGATGAACGCACTTGATAGGGAGTCTCGTCGTATTCGCAGGATGTAAGATTGATTGAAGAGGAAGTGGCCACTGACAGTATCTATCTGTCTCTCTTGCCACACTTCCTCCCTCTCACATCGCCGCTGTGAGACCTCGAGTGCTAGCTTTCGGCACTGCAGAACGCTACCAACATGCCACAAGAACAGTGTGTATTGTCCACGCTACACGAGACAGAGCGTGGCAGCTGATCATCCTCACAGGACCAAGTCTGCAGCATGCTCCCGCCAGCAGATGCAGGAGCTATAGGCCAGGAACGCACTACCGATCGCATGCCTTCATATCCACCCTGGTACAGAGGTACGCATCCTCGCCATCCATCTTTCTCAAGACGGCACACTTACACGATGCTCCGACTCGACATCTGGGCAAGACGTGCTCGCAGGGCATGGGCATAGTGCGTGGTTCGAAGTGAAGCAGAACCTTATCGAGAAGGACAAGGTAAAATCTCAAAAAGGCACAGGACGTTATCCGTCCAAGGACCAAGCGCGACATCTTCACTTTGGCAGCACTTACTGGCGTGTTGAAACCGAGTCCTCGAGTGCGACTAACGTCGGTTACTGTAGAAGATGCTCCAGACAAATTGCTACTCCTTCACGAACCGAGCGAGCTGTTCTCCAGTCCACGTCGCCCTGTCGCAGTACCGCGAATCCCACTTTCTTTACAGCGGACGCAAGAACCATTCCAAGTAGCCTCCAGTCCACGTCACATACTCAAAGACAGGCTTCACTACCTGTCCTGGCGAGCTCCGCAAGTACACCTACGAGCTCGCCGGCACCGCAGGACACATTTTCAAGCTACACCACTACCAGCATCAGACTCCTTCAGAAGACACCAACCGGTAGCAGGCATCGCGCAAGTCGCCCTGACTAGGTATCGGGAGAAAGTCAGGCGACTGATACCATTTATGAGAGTCAACAGAG
This sequence comes from Mycosphaerella arachidis, assembly GCA_001297265.1. Classification (NCBI taxonomy): domain Eukaryota; kingdom Fungi; phylum Ascomycota; class Dothideomycetes; order Mycosphaerellales; family Mycosphaerellaceae; genus Mycosphaerella; species Mycosphaerella arachidis. The sequence continues at coordinate 9,067 of LIHB01000130.1, forward strand.
AGCTCAATGACGAGCACAGCGCAAATTTGTTCGGAAAACGTGTTCCGTTTCAGTAGCAGTCTCGGGATGGCGACTACCTTCTCGAAGAGCGTTATGCGTTCCATCGGTGTGACGAATGGTGCGTGACTGAGGAAGGTCGCAACGCACGTTCCATGGGCAGGCAAGGGCCCGTAGCCCACCTGGTGCGGAAAATACTACAAGGACGTCCTTTTTCATTTCATGGCCCATCAGTAGCGTATGAATCCACTCAAGCAAGATGGAACCGTAGATTAAAGGCGCGAGGAGGAACTTCAGGAGTACCTTCGAATGCTGAGCGAGGGCGGGAACCTAGCCGAATTGGGTCACATGCTACCGACCACGCTTCGAGGTTCACAACTCCTCCAGGCCTCACACAGTCACGCTTGACGCATCAAAGTTTCTCTGAAGGACCATCCCAAGACCCCACTCATCGACCTTCAGCATCCATGGCCACAGTAACCGCGTTCTATAATAGTCCGAAGCCACTCAAGCAGCTGACTCGCGCGCTCATCGCCCCGAACCAGAATCCGCGTGCTAGAGTTGCAAAACCTCATCAAACACCACAAAATCCGCACATCCACAAAGACCCAGGGCTGGCTTAGAGTACGAGCTCAAGTGACGCGAGGACGACACCTAAAACTCCTCAGGAGACGCCGAGTACTACGACACTTCTCCACATCCCACTGCCCGAACGCGAACCGAGCCCGTAGGGGAATACGCAGCGGCTTTTGTAATACCTTGCTACCAAAGCCGTCCACCGACCGCTTCGTCCTGACCAAGAAGCTCCCGCGCGCAAGGAGCCTGAACCACCCCTTCTTTCTCTGACCACTTAAGCTCCTCCCCATCCCAGGGCCGGAAGAGAAAGAAGGAAGCGGGGAGTCTCTGCAAAACCTCCGTCGACTGAAGTCGCAACTTTCAGGTGAACACGAGCTAGCTCAATCCCATCCCCTTGCCCGAGCGCTGATGCGAACTACTCAACACGTCCAATTTCAGCGCTTCCTCTCTATCTCTCCTAACTTTCCCCTCCGTGTGTGTGTGTGTGTGTGTGTGTGTGTGAGAGAGAGAGAGAGGTGCCGAGTCCGTACGATTGGCACGCAAGCTGGCGATGGATATAATGTGTAGCGAGATAGCGGGGCAAGAGACGATACAAGATTGACATGATTTGGGATGGGCTGGTTTATGCTAGGGATTGAGGGGAGATGTAGGGACGTGGATTGTGTGGAATTGTTGGCGTTGTGATACAGTTAGTAAGCAGGGCACGAAACGTCTATCCTCTATCTATGACCAGCGCACTGTTTGCCAATTGAAGTCTTCGATATTTCTGCCGATTACGTTAGGGAATCTCCCGTGTCGAGTCGTGGACACCCCCCAACCCAAATACAATGCATACTGTCCAGTCTGTTCGTTGTGGCTGTGGATTCCTGTCCGATCGCGTACCTAAAGTAAAAGAGCACCAGCGACAACGCCCACGACACCAGCGGCAGAGCCAGCGAAGGCCATGTTGGTTGGCAGGGCACCGGAGTCGCTGTTGACGGTTGTGCTTGAGAGGTCTTGAGTCGCTTGAGCCACGCGGACGCCGAAGCTGGTGGCGACCGAGGTAACAGCGGAGCCTCCCTCAGTTGGTGTGACGGTTGTGGTGTAGACGGAAGATGCGGTCGTGGTAGCGACGCATCCGGACCACGTCGTCCAGGGTGCGTTGGTAGACCATGGGCCGTCGGTCCAGCCTGGAAGACGTCAGTATCGATGTGGCCGGCCTGTAAGAGACTATCGTATACACACCAGACCAAGTACTGGCCGGACAACCATCAGTTCCCCACCATGAAGTCCACGGCCCGGAAGTCCAAGCACCATCACTCGCCCAAGGACCATTTCCCCAACCGCGACCTCCCGGGCCGCCACGACCGAAGGGACCATAGCCGCCGTTGGCACCAGGACCTCCCCAGCCCTTGGCGCCAGAGCCCGTGCCGTTGCCATTCCATGCACTCACAGCCGAAGCCCAAGCAGAGTTGGTAGTCCACGCCGTAGGCCAAGCAGAGCCGCCTGGGAACCCGTTAGCCTGGCACCACGCCGCATACGAAGACAGCCCGGTAGGGAGTGAATGTGCAGATGTGAAGGAGGACCATTGGGAAGGTGCGGTAGGCCAGGCAGTGATGGTGTTCGCGGCAGACCAAGCGGACCATTCGCTGGCGGCGGATGACCACGCGGCGGTGTTGGTTGCGTATGGGCCGAATGGACCAGCGCCGGGACCCCGGCCGTGTTGTGATGCCCAGGATTGCCATTGTGCTGATGCGGTGGGGAGGCTGTTGGCGGCTGCCCAGCTGGACCATTCTGACGTTGCTGTAGGCCAGCCAGTCACGCCGTTGGAGCTTGCCCAGGCTTCCCATTGCCCAGGTGGACCTTCTCGCCAGTCGTCTCCGGTCACGCCCGTGGGTTGTGTCCACTTACCACTTGTCACAGAGTATGATGCGAATGGGGCTGCCGTGATTGTGGCTCCGGCGTTGGCGCACAGCTGTACAATGGCCTGCTTGACATCGCTCTTGTCCGAATCGCTGCAGGACGATCCCTCGACGCAGGTGTTGAGGTTGTTCAAATTGTCGTTATTGCCGCAGAGAGTGTTGTAGTCGCTGTAGTTGGCATTGTTGTCGCGGCAGGACGACACACAGGATGGAAGGCCGTCGAAAGGACCACTCTGGCCACCCCAGTTGCCACGGTCACCACCATTGGGTCCACCCCATTGTGGCCCTGCGGCGGCGAGAGTGAGGAGGGCGGAGGCTGCGAGTGTGTGCTTCATCATTGCTGTGTTGTGAGGGGACCGCACACTGAAGGGGATCTGAGGGTTAAATTATGCGAGATGGGGGGAAGAGAGTTGGCTGGCGTGCTGGAGAAGGAAATGGCTAGACCACGAGGTGGCTGGCCATGGTGATATAGCACTCTCCCAAGGGTCGCCCACCGTCTCACAACGGCAGCTGTCACGCAGCGATGCTGTGCCCACAGCAGGATGGCCAGCAGATGCAGCATTCCCGCAGAGGGACTCGGAGAATACGCGTCATGCCGGTACATGCGCACCGACGTACCGACGTGGAAGAAGGCATGCTGGGAGGCGTGAAGGAGTTTGCGGAGGATCGCCGTGAATGTCAGTGTCAGGCCAGCTGCAGAGAGGCTGAGGAAGACGCAGACACGGCACGCTGAGGTAGAAGTCCTGCGCGGGTTGTGTCACGTGTTGCACACCTCCACTAAACTTAGTGCAGCTCGGTCAATGTAGACCTCCACTAAACTTAGCGCAGCTCGGTCAAATATTGACTGAGATGGTCTCGACAATAGTTGACTTTGATTGCCCTGAGCATAACGTGAAGCCAGATTCAGATTTCCACCAACGGCTCTCCACTTTCCCACCTGCACATGATGGCACATGGCTTGTCCGAACGTCCACTAAACTTAGTGCAGCTCGGTCAAATATTGACTGAGATGGTCTCGACAATAGTTGACTTTGATTGCCCTGAGCATAACGTGAAAGCCAGATTTAGATTTCCACCAACGGCTCTCCACTTCCCCACCCGCACATGGCTTGTCCGAGAGCTTGACCTTATCCGCCTTGGCACGACATTTTCGGCGGCGACGAGGATGTTCGCAGTCGTCATCTGTCTGGTTGATGTGAGCGACGGACGTTGGTCGTATTGCTTGCGTACCGTGTCATGGTCGTCGGTGGAGGCGTTGCGGCTGCGTGGGAAGGAAGATGCGATTCGGTGCCAAATCGCGATCGGGGGATGTTTCTGCCAAGCCCGGTTGACGGATCACAGCCGACATGCCTCAGGCTTCCATCCACCTTTCACGCCGGAGCTGAACAATGATTTCACACGTCCACAGAATCGTTTCACCGGGGAATTTGGTGCTCTTCGGCACTCTCTCACCCCTTGCAATACATCGTTTCCTGAGAACACAGTCAATTACCCCAGAACGAAAGACTTCACCCACGGCAACGACCTACAGCATCGCGATCGGCCATCCGGTCACTATGTCTCACCGACCACTGCCACCCTTCCAGCTCTCCCACCACTCCCCCCCCCCCCCAAATCTGTACCACGGAACGCCTCCAGAGGCGTCACAGAGTGCGTGGCCTGCATGCACTGCTCGATGCTGTTCCCAGTTGTACCAAGGCGAGACAAGCTCACTGTTCGACCTTCCACGCCTGTCCTCCCTCTGCTGTGAACCGTAAGCAAGGCGCGCGCAAGCTTGAGTGGCATCTGCAGCATCATTCAATGCGGCCCTCGCCTCACGCATTGCATTGCATTGCACTGCATTGCATGGCCTGCCTGATCTTGGATTGTACTCTGCACAGCAGCCGTGGCGCAGCTGAAGCATACGCGGCGAGTGCGTCTGCTTGCTTGGCGTACTACATCTGGCATCGTGTCGGTCAATGGCAAGGGACATGGTGGCCGAGGACACGACCAGCAGAGATGCAGGGGGCGGAACTGGAGAGAGAGAAGCAATGTGACCAGCATATTTGGAACTTGGACTCATTGATGTGGCTAATCTCTCGATGCAGTTTCATCCTCGCAGGCCTTCTCTATCTCATCCGCACGCTACTTCGAGGAGTGATCCGTGGGACGAAGACTTGATCGCTGATGCGTTTAGGCCATTACTCATTTCGAGCGCTTTTCCTGTGAGCGATCTTCGTAACCAGCGGCCGTGGTATGCTATCCTATACTATCCTTAAGGTGTCGCACAGTCGTCTACTCTGCCTCGTCACTCTGAACACCAACCAACGAGTCCGCTGAAGTCAGCTCAGATACCTCCTTGGAACGCTCGTCACTCTGCAAACCAGACAGCGAATCCGCCAAAGTCAGCCTAGCTGCCTCCTTGGAACGCTGCTCACTCTCCTTCCCACTCCACCTTCCTGCCCTCGAATACGTACCTCTCCTCCTTAACCATGACAGAACTGATAAGCTTTGCCCCCGCCATCTCCCTGTCACTCTCGTAGTTGCTATCGTCCTGCATGAGAGCCATTCCATTACTTTGGTACATCAGGTCTCACTCATAGCGAGCATTTCGATCGAACCCCACCCGCTCACCACCCCACCCATGAGCCTTCGCAAACGCCTTCACGTTGCGATCCTCGAGCACGTGGCGAGCTTTAGTCTTGTACCACGGCTCATTCTGGACGATGACGATGGGTGCGGGTGTCCTCGCGGAAGGATTCTGTCAATGAGAAATATTGCTGATATGCGAGTACTGACTGTTGGCGTGGACGATCGCATGGGAAGTTAAAAACCAGGAAGTCGACATCCGACACTCTGTGGACCTCGATCCTAAACGGCACCCACCACCAGCGTCAACTCTCTCATTTGGCCAGCCAGCCCCGTTGAAGACCTTCGATGCAGCGCTAATACGCTGCCATCTTGCCCAGATCGCCGCTCACACCATCCCATTCGCTTATTGAGGTCCCCATAACACCTCTATGCCATTCAAGCACCGAAAGGTCTTCTCCGAATCCACTCGCCCGCCTACCCCGCCCATTCTGCCTCGCCCGATACGTATGCACACACGCGCACACTTGCCCACTGGTCTCCGAGCTCGGATCCCCCCAGGAAGTGGGGGGGGGGGTGGGATTGCTTAGCATGTTAGTCGAGTCCCGTGCCTCGGGGTCGTACTTACTCGGTAGACGCAATGTTGGGCGTTGATGCTTGGGTTTATGACTTTGTCTTGAGGAGACATGCGCGCTTGTGTGTGTTTATGAGAAATCAGTCGACTGTCCTGCTAATCGTCGTCGCTAGCACCACGAGCCTCGAGGCCTTGTCAATTTATACATAAGCAACGCTGCGATATATCCTACACTAAATCTGCGTCGTTGGCGCGCAGTGTATAGCGTAGAGAGGAAGCATGGCGCAGGAATAAGGAGCGGTAGTAAGTACGAACAAGTTCGAACCAGTTCAATCGCAAAGCTTTCTGATTTCTTTTAAATGGTATTTTGAGCAGACTGTCCCATAGCAGGACTGAGTGAGTGCTACGTGGTATATCTGTTTATGACGATCTATTGGCAAACGGGGCTGCGGCGACGGCACTTTGATCTTGAGGTTAAGCGTCAATCTTAGCTTGAAGAGCGAGCTCTATCTAGGATCCTTAAATGGCGCAGGGCTGGTGAGCGCGAGGTGCTGGAGTTCTTGTAGGGACCGTCTATACCCCGAATATTAATATAGGGGGAAAGAAGCTGTTATACCGAATGCCGTAGCTAGCGCTCGTAAGCCTATCGATAGTAGTAGTATAGTGGGGCAAGAGATGCCAACCAAATGCCTTAGATGGTACTATTAACAGTCTTAACAGGCTGATATAGTTGTCATCTCATTCAGACGTAGTCGATGTCGTTGGCAGTAAGGCTGACGGGCTCCGCCCTGGAAGTGTCTGTGGCATCTTGGTGTTGGTCAGAATTTAGCTGTCATACCTTGAACAGCATCTACGGTTGAAGTCGAGATGGGAGTGCACGCCTTCGTGGTGGCGGAGATCCTTCTCGAGCAATGAGTAAGTTCAAATCTGTCGTGCTTAGTCTGCTGTTGCGAAGAGATGGCTGGAATAAGCGTGGTGGAGTGTCTGTCAGTGATCTAGCCACGAAGGCAAGGTTCTCATCATAAAAGAAAGATGCACCGACTTTCGCGCTTCTGTAGCTGCAAATGGGACAGACGTGGAAGAGGGTCAAAGATAAGGCGGGAAACTGAGTGCTGAGTATTGTAACAAGTGATCAGAGGATGTGTTCAGCATTAGATCGGGACCGTGTGTAGAGACTGTCGTTGGGTCGACCATTAGGCAATGCCCTTTGAAGTTTGGAGCAAGGCAACACTACATGACGATATATGAAATCTTTATAACTAGAATACCATGCTTTCCCAGATCGCCGTCGCGCTCCACAACCCAGGCATGGCTTTACCCGCCTCATGTTACGCGTTACGTCTTTTGACGACTCGACTGTTCTGTCAACATGACCGAGTAGCAAGACTATGGCTGGCTAGTGTCAATGGTGACGGGCTCGCGAGCCTTGTTGTTGAACTGGTGATACCGTTACGAATAGCCCACGAGCGGAACTTCTCTGAAAGCGTGTCCGCCAAGGCGATTTTTCCACCTGCCTTTGACAAGCCTTCACCTCCACAATGGGCTGATCGCGTCGTGTCACAGATTAGCATACCCGTTCATGGAAGCCAGGCAGGGCGGCGTAGTGCCGGGCTTAATGACATTCACTTCATCAAACGTGACAAAGCTGTTTCTTGGCGCGCAAAATGACATCTCGACATCGCCATTAAAAGCGCACACTGCGTTCAGCACTACTCCACAAACAGAAAACTAGCAGAAAAATATCACGCACACACCGCAGGCATGGCAGATCCACAACAGCCTCGTCCAACAACCGCGCCTTTCGATCCCACCCCAAACCCTGGCGTCCCGAGTCTCCCTATCTACGTTGGCCGAAGCAACTACGAATGTGCCCCTCAATATGTCGGTAGTATCCCTCGAGAAGACTTCGAAAACTCCGTCATGGGTAGACCTGACCAGGCGACGCAACATCACAGTCTCAAGCGAATGGAGAGTACGTGCAACCCGTCCGCAACGAGAGAAGACAGCATGCTGACATGTACAGGAGAGAGACAGCAACGTCTGCAGGGCTCTCGCGCAGACGAAGCTGACGAGGGAGATGGGCTGGATGATCTGGAGGAGTTGGACCGCAGGCTCGAGGGTGGAGTCGAGGGCGAAAACATTGAGGACGATGCGCCGCGCGCACCAGGTCGAGGCAATTCCACTACCCCTGCCACGACACAGCCCACGCATCCAGTATCCCGCTTTCTCTCGCACCTCGAATATTCCGGGGATGCATACAATGCCCCAACGGCATCGAGCGCGGACGCCGTAGCTCGCTGGCGACCCTACGGAGACCCCGACCACATCCAGCAAGCCGCGGGCAGATTCGAGGGCGAGCCGCTTGCACCAGAAGCTTCCGAGTCAGCGGAATCAGTCAAGCGCAAGAAGCGGGCGACACCAGATTCAGAGCAAGAGAAGTCTGATCGGAAGGGCAAGAAGCGCGCGGCAACTTCTTCCGGCTCGGTGTCGCCGAGGGCTCCTGCCCGCAAGAAGAGAGCTCCTCGAGGGCTCAGGACGCTTAAGAATGGTGAGGTTGTGCCATCTGATCTTGCGGAGAAGCGGAAGAAGAAGAAGAAGAATCAGAGCGGGATGGTCGAGGAGGAGGAGGCTATGGAAGAGGATGGTAATCACGTCAGCGCCGAAGAGCAGGAGGATGCGCTTTCTGGTAAGCCAGGCACTCCCATGGAGAAGCTGCAGGACGTGATCTTGGAACCAGACAAGGCCGCTCGTTTGGAACGCTTCCGTGCGGAGGTGGAGGGCGTGTATGTCCAGGAAGATGGTCCGGATAGTCCTAAGGAGTAGAACAGGAAGTAAAGGCTCAGCGAGAGATTATCGATGGCGTGGCATACGCTGCTGCGACGGGGGCTTCAAGCACTATAATGCGTCTATAGCCCGCCAGAACGATCGACGGACAATGGTGGCGAATTTCCTGTTGAGCAGGAACGTTGCTCTCAATCGGCTTGGGTTTGGCCTCTTAGCGAAATAGTACGCTGTCGCTTTTCTTGGCTGTCGGGGTGCCTTGGCCGTCATCACCTGCGTGAGCTCAGCCTAGTATGCGAGGCGTACAGACCGCGTCTGATCGGAGCAGAGGTGAGGATCCGCCTTCTGCTCGGGTATGAGCTCGTCGTATTGCAGATAGATCAACTGCCTCGAGTACAAGATGTCGATGTCCGAGGTTTGATTGACGACGAAGTGCTGGTCGCCGCCTGCTCAGAATACGAACGTGCCGTTGTCCATGCCGGCTGGGGTTAATGGCTCGACGAGCTTGTCTGCCTGAGCGATATCGTGGCCCGCGATAGCGTTGCGGATCGGCAGTTCGTCGTGTCGCCTCATGTCAGCGACCTTGTAATTGTCTGCCCTCAAGTAGTGCGTCTCTACGGGCTGATCCACACTCTTATGCTCGAAAGCAATCAGATTTCGATGGTGGAGATCATCTCTTGCACACGCGGCCCATCGATTTGTTCGTCACCAATCGTCAGCTTAAGCATCCCATTGAACGGCGCGCGTCAGTTGTCTTCCTCAGATGATGGTTTCGTTGCGATGGACTTGCGCCGGTCTCTCTGCTACATTCGCTTGCCTCGGTGGCCTTGGCTTACTTCGTAGTAGGACTTATTGCATGGATCTCGACAAAGGCTACTCCCAGAAGGACTCCTGAAGGCGATGCAGAGGCATGATATTGTCTCCTAGCGCTTGAAAGTGTGTGCAGAAGGCTTCGCTTCCTGCCTGCCGATTCCTGATTGCGCCTTGGAACTCTCGCCGCGAGGAACGTTCAATACTTGATCAGAGGCGCGAGCCGCCGCTGTTGGGATGCGGGGTTGCGATGTTTGGGACTGAGAAGGCAATGCACAACTTCACGATCGTAGCACAACCAGAAATTCAAAAAGCGTCCAGCTCACTTGACTGTGCTGCTCTCCTTGACTCCTTTTTCTGGAGCATAGGAGTGCTGTGCTTTTGATGTTCTGGCCATAGATGATCAATTCTGTTACGTGCAAAATTCCCTTACTCAAGCCACTTCTTCAATTCCTTTTTGGCGTACTAAGCAAGCCCCTATTTATTACTTTGCCTGGAGACCGATCAGTAGAAGAGCCAGATGGAGTTCGCCGCTGGAGTATGCCGACAATAGCAAGACGGTTCGATCTGACTTGCTACAGGCCGTAGCACAATAGCTCCTTCGTAAGGAGCTTTTGTGACGGCGCGTGAGCACCGGCTGACTGAGCTGGCGTTTAGACTGATCGACGACGCGAGCAAAAAGATGGAATTGGGCGAGGTCGGAATCGAACCGACGTTCTCTCCCGGAATGAATATACCGTAAGAGATCTGGCACACCATGATTGAGAGCTGGCGAGTACTCTCGCTAGTCTTGGCTTTTCGAAGACGACCACCAGATGAGATGGATTGCAACCGCTCTGCATTCGTAGCTCCGGTTCCTATAGTGATACTTTGACCAGGAGTGTGTTACCACTACACCACAAGCCCGAAGATTCTGTTCATGACTAAAGTGGTTCCCAAGGCTTACGTGAACGTTTGAGCACGGGGCTGCATAATGACGTACAATATTCTGGGAGACGACGTGGTCGCACAGGCGAGGGAGGCTGTCGTCGGTATGGACACTTGCGAATGCCCACGTTGTGGGAAGCACGAGGCGTGGTTCAGCGCTGTTGCACGCCTTCAATACACCAAAGCCACAACTTTCATGCCATCCAGGCCACAGACAGGCAAGAGCGTCTGACGAGCACACAGCAACGCAACGCTACAAGCTACTCCGTTCTACCGCCTACTATTCACCCTCCGAAGACAGAGCCAGATCTTCCGGGTCGCTCTGTCCCTCTTCCTCACCCTCCATACCTTCTATCTCACCGCTCTTGCCACCTTCACCCTTCTCCTCCTCCCCTACCATCGCCCAAGCCTTCTTCCTCAGCGCAGTACGATACGCCTCCAACGCAGCAACCAACCGCTCCTCCTCTGCCTTCTTACTCGTCCCAACCACATCCACATTGCTCGGCGCTACATCGGCCCTGAAACCCGTCTCTTTATGCAGACTGACTTTCGCAAACACATTCACCAGCCCAACAATCTCCTTCATAGTATCCGCCCCCTCCTCGATTTCGAACTTCCTGATCCCCGCCTCGCCAAGCTGGCTCACGCCTTTGAGGCCTTGGTTGACGCCACGCTGGTAGAGGACGTCATGGTGGTGGTTGATGGCGGCGACGGCTACTGCATGCTCGGTGGCGCAGGAGGAGGGAGTTATGTTGGGCATTGTGGGGACGCCGGCTTGGTGGAGCTCGTAGCCGATTTGGTGCTTGATGATTTGGAGGATGGACTCCGAGGAGGATTGTTGCATGACGAGCATGAATCTGTCGCCTTGGATGGGCATCGTTGTTGCGATAGTCTATTGTGAACTGGCGGCCTAGAATTTACTGCTGCGATATTGCGTATTTGTTGAGCTGAAAAAGCGGGAGTCGTTCTTTGCCGCGTACTTGTCGGAGAACGGACCTAACAAGGGCTTGATAGTCGGATGATAATGTAGAAGAAGCAAGGAGAAAGAGACGTGCGTTTGTGTGCTGCAATGCAGGTGAGAAGAAAGATCATTCAATTGTTGCGGGTTATGTATCGATTCTGGGAGAAATGGCCCTACCTTGGGCCGAAATGCACCCAAGAATCTTACTTTCACGTGTTATAGATGCCGGAGTCTTTATCAAACAGACAATCTGCAAATGTATTGGCATGAGACGTATGCTAGACCATATCTCCCAATGGGCACTTTGCATATTTACATTCAACCGCGCTACTTTGTTGCTTAATAAAACTGGTGATAGAGCCTTAAAGTGGAAAGCAGCCGCACGGTCTAAGTAAAGTCGCTTTCGATCTTCTTGAGCGGGTAGCTTAGGGAAAGACAGTATGGACAGGATGAGCATCGTAACTCTCGAGACCACTGAAGCTGGAACAGGATGAGCGAGGACTCTTCGAGATTTTCATGCCATCTGCAACTCAATTTACAGCTCATCATACCACAACTATGCAACGTTGTCATCTTATTGAAGACTTGAGCCTTGGTCGGCCACTAGTTCCCATGCCAGAGAAAAAACGCTTTCCCATTTCGCATAGCCGTCACCCAACCCAAAGAAACCCCCTCGGAGATCCTTACTTCTCCACGATGTAGAGTTGTCACGTATCAGTCCTTGATGGCGTCCTCATCTAAACTGCCGATAGACTTCGTGTACTCATCCTAAATACGCTCGAAATGGAGTTCTTCTTGACTAGCTTCATGACTCGAGCCACGTCACTGTTGCCCATGACCTCGGGCTTGTCCGAAAACTTCTTAAGCGCATCTGCGCTGCTGTTCGCCTGCCACCTCTTGAGCTTTTCGGTACCGCCTGGCTTGGCCACAGATTGGAGGATGTACAGGCATTGCGCAATGTCCTGAACTTTGGCAGGTCACATCAGAGCCTCGACCTTCACCTTGTGTATGTCTGGAAAGATGGACGACTTCTGATCGATAGTCAGGCGGAGGAGGACTGGGATGGCAGGCCATGTGAGATAAACGCGCATGTTATCGTCACGAGACAGGGAAGCAAGGCAGTCAACTGATTCGTGGCCGTCGAGGTAGACAGTGATGATAGGGCGAATCGTCCACTTGTCGAAGGTAACCTTGAGGCCAGAGATGCCAGACTCGCCGTGAGAGGTGTACGAGCCTTGCTTGCCGAGCTTGTTGTCCTTCTCTAGGAGGAAATGATTGACCTTGAGATTGTTCCAGAGCTTCTTGAGCGGAAGCTCGTACACAGCGTCCACTTTGCCCTTGAAGACATCGTCGTCCACCTCTGACTTGTCCTCCGATGCCAGATTCTCACTGCCCTCGATGGAGGTAGTAGCTTCAGAGTCGTTGTCCTTGTCCTTGATCGCGTCAGCGGCATCAACCTCCCGGCGGGCCTTGGTGGCTTCGACGAGACAGATGTTGTAGTAGTCAGTCGCTGCTCTGATGAGCATATGCTTCGCCTCTTTCATCGCCATCGTAGACGACATTGGCAGTGGTCCCGTGCCGACTGCTCCCTTGCCCTGCTTGACACTGTGCTGGGCACCAGCGATGACAATTTGCTCCACGAACTCCAGCGTCTCTGGTGAGACCTGGATCACGACTTTGTTGTCGTAGAGCTTGTTAAATTCGTTGTGCTGCACGCAAATGTCATGCAGGCGAGCGGCACCCTCCTCGAATCGCGTTGCCCGCACGCTCTTTTGCACAGCGGCGGTGGGTGGGATGGTAGGAATGTTGATTTCGGATGTCGAGGCGACCTCGATCGCGAGTATCTCGAGGCAGGTCTTCAGCTCGTCAATATCGTAACCTGTGGTCTGTGGAATCACCTGGAAGGTAGGCATATTTGTGGTGTGGTCGGTGTTGTGGTTGCTTCGAAGGATGTTGAGAATGCGGTGTGGGTGAAAGATATTTTGCAAAGCCTTGTTGATCTGGTGAATGGATCAATGTTTGAATTGGTGTTATTAGTGACCTGTGGTCGAGTAGGTAGGCGAAGCATCGAAGATGTTTATCAATTCCAGCTAGCGCGATTTTGTGTCGTGGCCCGAGCGTCGGGCGAGATCAACGCGTTCATTTAGGTCAAGCTTATGCACAATTCACGGGCAATGTGTTGTGTATACTCCATTCAGTCGTGCAGGTATTCTGAGTCAGAAGGTAACGGTGGTGGAGATGTGTAATCCCCATTGGGGAACGGTCAACGATAGACAGCGTTACATATCTCAGTCGCATACATATAAGTTTGCTACCATCGGCTCGTTGTCTTGTTCCTCCCCAAGTCCGAGACAAATATCAAGACATGAGGTGAGCTCTTCTCCTGGAAGCGACTAGAGGCATCTTCTGGTCTGGACGACGTATTATGCCGTTCGTGCGATTGCTCAATCATTCGCCTCGTCTCTGCCGCCCGGATGAGCTCTGCTCGGCGCGCAAAACCTGCTGTCTAAACCAATGCCTCAGCATATCGATCCGTCTCTGGCTCTCGAGTCCCTGCCATTATGTCACCACGACTCTGTATATTCACCTCCCACTCCTCAAACGTGAAGCTGTCCTTATCCTTGCTGATCTCCTCCATCTCAGTATCATTCGGATTTCTTCCAGCTTGTCTTACCTCAATGCTTCGTCCCAAAATCTGTCGTGACCTGGTCTTGCTGCAGATATACTTGCAGTGCCATCTTTGCGCCCAGGGTCAACACAGGACAGAAGATCGACTTCCTGAGGAGCGCCATCTGCAAATCGAGCTCCAGAACTGGTGCTATGTCCCGTGCTATACTTGCTGTGGAGGTCGTCAAAAACGCCTTTTTGATGTGTGAAGTACGCCACTCGAAGCCGAATTGGCGGGCACACGCTTGAGAGGTACACTCCTCGCCACGATCCGATGGTCAAGGTGTTCTTCAGCGCATTGTAGGCTCTGGTACGGTCGGGAATGAATGCAAATACTATAAGAACGCCTGTTGTAGAGCACATTCGAGCCTTCATAGGAAAGTCTTGGAATTGGAGTGGCTCCCGCAGCACGCTGATCATAATTCGCAGGTTTTTCCAGACAAGGCCCGCAGCAAAGCCTCGCTCGCGATAGATTCGGCGGTTCGTATTGAGTCGATATCTTCTAGCATAGCTGCCCTTTCAAAATTTTCCAACAAGAAGGGAGTTTCGACCTCCCTTCGCCATTTGTTGATGGTATTCCTGGCTAAATGCTGCAGTGGTGGGTGGTTCACTGTATTGCTTTCCGCGAATCTTTCTGCAATCGAAGAGACGACAATGTCATCTGCTGGAGTGATCGAGAGACTCTCAATATGCGTAGGAGCTCTTCTGGTGATAGGTAGCTCAGGTTTTTTTCCAGCAGCTCGGTGTAAAAGCATGAATGCTGGCACGGTGGTGGCAGCGGCTATCGCTGCTGCTGTACGCGCATGCCTTGCCCGAAATATCCCAACCGATACCTTGACGATGCTCTTGATCATGAGATGTGATATCTACACCTTCCAATATCTTGACCATTGGCGCCCTAAGCCATACACAGCTAACAGGGAGAAGCAGACGGTCGACAGGGACAAGGTGGTGACGATTATCATGGAGGCACCGTTGAAGTCGTAAGTGAGGAAGGTAGCAAGTGAGGTCAAGGCGCGGGAGAGGTGCGGAAGCGCGCAGAATGGTCGCCATATCTTGCAGGAATCGGCAGGCGACATTGGCGGCGTGGCGAAGTCGCGGTGGCGAGCTGCGAACGGTGTAGGAGGACACCGCGTCGCGCATCAGGGTGGCATCGAGAGGGCTGACCAAGGTATGCTTTGCATGCAACAAAGCTCTCGATGGTTGAAAGTGGTTGCCGCCGCGTGAAAGTGGCCATAGGCAGTGTCACACTGGCAGATATTCACGCACTCACAGCACAGCAAAGACGCATTGAGAGACCTTTCACGAACAACATAACGCGTAACGAATAATGACACGATCAATAACATAAGTCTCTTCTCCACGCCCCAGCCTGAGCCAGAGCAATGATGAAAAGAAAAATGACCCGAAGGCCGCCATCAAAAATTATGCCGGGTTGGGTGCCGCCACCCCCCAAGGTGTTCGTGAGGACCTCTCATCTGCCAGCGCCGGGCTTAGCAGTACAGACCCGACTGGGCGAGCATTCTGCCTGTGGTCGCCAGCCACGAGGCGAGGTATGCGCGCGTAAGTATGAAGGAGAAAAGAAGAGGGAGCAGTGGGAGGGGAGCTGGGGTTTTAAAGGCGACCCTCCGCAGTGCGAAAGCTCTGCATCAACGGACCGGGGTCCTCATTGGCTGTGAGCTTTGTTATGAAGGTGTCGTCATGGACAGTCAGGTTGAGTCAGCGTGGTAGTGTCGCGTGATTGATGCGGTGAGATAGGGGGCCCTGAGACGTCGCCCTGCATGAGGCTAGTCTCGTACCTTTGGGCAGAGATAGCAGACATTGATAGAGGTCGCTGAATCGAACAGTAATTGGAGGGGAGTATGTAGCTTGAATGCTGCTGTGATCAAGATCGACAGTAGATTTCGTGATTAAGAAAAGGTGCTTGGCCTCGGGATCTTCACCCTCTCGTGCCCCAGAGCGAGTTCCTCTGATTTCATGAGATTGACAGACAATTCCTTCCATGCAGTATAGCTGGGAGTCTTGTCACTAAACCATCCGCCACTGATCGAGAACTGCCGTCCTGAATAAATAGTGTCCATCGTGTTCTTCTAGCCGTTGACACCTTGAACTTGCCCTGATCATTGTTCGCCACTTCCTTCGAGCCACTGCGATCGACCTGGCATGCCTCCGAGATGACCGCACCACAAGATGAGGCACAACCTGACCACACGATGAGATTCCAGCCGAAGCCGCGAGCTCTGCCTCTTACTTGATATAAACGCGCGGACTCGCCAAGCATCATTGCCTTTTCCATCGAGCACGTGTTCCATTCATCCATCCGCCACTGTCGGACATGGATATCAAAGGGCGGTCTAGAGTTCCTGGTGGACAGTGTGGGAATAGCCACGAGCAGCGCGTTCACCTTTCGATAGGTCTGGAGGAGGAAGCAAGACATGTAACGAGAACGAGGAGGGGCAGCAGTGGAAGTTTGCTTAGTATGCTGAGGTGCAGGCATACCTGTGGTTCTCATCGTGGTTACTAGGCTGCCACCCAGTTTCTCGAGATACTAAAGCCGCGATGATAGCGGCCCACTCTGGTGTAAAAGATTGGGACTGTACTTGATGCTTGGTACAAATCAGATACGCTTCAGCGGTCTATCGCAATCTGGACACATTCAGCGATTTAGCAGCCAAAGCTCGAAGATGCTCCTCGGACGCAGGGCCATGAGCATGGTCCGTCAAAATAATGACCAACTTGTATCAGATGTATGTCGAACATATCTCATTTGGAGCTGAAGGACACCCCATGGAGATAGAAAGATCTGGAAATTCGATCATATTCTGATAAGCGCCAGATATCTCCATGAGAAGCCCGCTCAAGAGCACGCAACTTTGACTGCAAAGCTGCGCCCGTTGAGGTCAAAAAACGATCTTAGGTTAGGCCAGCTCGAAAGGCGAAACTTTCGTGCACTTGCACGACAAGATCATAAAGACAATCGAAAACGTTCATGTTTAAGCGTTCAGCTCAGGATGGAAGCATTTGTCTGTAGTATGTTCGATCGGCTATTGTGTCTATTTATCTTTCAGATGCCTCCGAACACTGCCTTTCTGAGTATAGTCAGACCCCTGATGGTCCTGCGGGCAGGCGAACGAGCCTGATACTCTTCTTCCTCGTCCAGGTCCACCTCTTTGAAGTCTGGAGGAGCTGTCTTGGCTGGGGTTCGCGTTCTTGCCGTTACGGCTGGTGCTGGCCGCTCCGACCGTCCTCGAGTATGCTCGATGCATTCTGCTGCAGTTCTGCCTGCCTTCACGCAACGGCCACATGGGAACGTGCCATCGCACTTCTTATGATGAAGATGGCAGACGACGCATGTTCGTCTCAAGCTTGGCGACATGACTGCGTATCTCCCTTTCCCGCTAAGAGAAGATACATGTCGGCAAGAGCTGAGCTATATCTCGGTACAGGTAAGGAAAGATGGGCATAGGTGCCGAGAGACTATGTGGGTACAATGTTCAGCGGACTGGTACACAGTGCGAAGAGGACTTCACGACGGAGTATTCGTGATGTGTGCGCGATATGTGACTTATATTCCTCTCTTCTTCATGCTCGAGATCGTGCTGCTGCCGGAATGCCTAGGAAGAGTGTCCAGTGCTCGCACTTGAAGGAGACCTGTCTCGAGGCTATATCATGCTCCTGGTTAGTCGCGTCACGCTATAGCGCCGGCTGGGCGAGTTCGTGCAGCCTAGAGGTAAAACGAGAGCAAAATGCGCGGCTCCTGCGTGCCCCTTCGTGAAGCGTGGCTTTGACTCTCGAGCGCGCTAGCACATATCCCCGCGCAGACCTGGGTCTAAGCCTACAAAAATGAGATGGGAGATGTGAAGCGCTACTGTGCATTTACCTGGCCATTCGCACTTGTGAAGCTTGTCTTCGGCGTCCGTGATCGATGACGAGCAGTGGGAATGGCACGACCGAGGGTGCTTGGAGAATCTTTCGACAGAAGCAAAATCATTCACATATTACGCGAATCACGCCAGCCAGACCTAAAGAATGCACAGCGTACGCAATAAACGGATCAAAGGCTAGCACGAATGCGACACAATCAATCGCGATGTTCTCTCTCCGCGTAAGGATATCAAGGATCTCGAGTCTCGTCAGGTTGACACTTTGCTGATGGACATGCTGCAGAAGATCATGCCGATGACCGACTTCCTGCACGCGTAAATGCTGCCCTATGAAGGCAGGCTGACTTTCAACGGCAACCTGGCATCGCTTTCTTCAGCCAGGGCATTCCAGCCCTTCCTAAAGGACCGCAATCGCAGAGAGATGGCGATCGTGCAAGGCATGGAGCCGATCAGATCTCCAGTGCTGATTAGCCACACGAACATCAAGCCGGCCTACGTTCCACGCGGTGTCACAACGAAGAAAGATGCAGAGAAGCTGGCGGCGTGCAACAGGTGTGGAGTACGATACTACTGTGGCAAGGAGTATTAGAAGAAGGATTGGAAGATGTACAAGATCAGCTGTGGCAAGGCCTAGAGTAGTCACCGCACTTCAGCAAGGTGCTTCATACTGGACGACAAGCTGTCTAGGGTTAGGAAGTTATGAAGAGCGATGATAGCCGCATCTTGGGCCGCTACCAGCACGTTCCAGGTGAAAACAAGAGATAAAAAGGCACCATCAGGAAGGAGTGGCGAAACTGCTAGCGATAGAGCAACTCGTGTACCCAGAGAGATAGGACAGTCGTGGTCACTCGTTGTCCGTTCAGGTCAATTGATGATTCTCATAGATAGAGATACATGTCGTATCACGTCAGAAAGGAATACAGTACTCTTAAGCACTTGTCAGCCAGGTATGTGCTGCTCCCTGCACGAAAGGTGTTCAAAGCATTCCGCTGCTTCATCAGCATCCTGTTGTGACTCTCGTGAATGCATAAATGACCAGGACCATAGCGCCTTGTCGGTATGCCGTTCTAACCTTGGGTATCACCGAAATTGAGCGGAGACACCTAATATAAGTCATGCTAGCAAGGCCTTCCATTTCATCTTCAAACTACGTACCCTACAACAAAGTCTTGCAATTACCTTCCCCTAGCCCAAGAGACACAATCTAATGGAAACGGGACTCACCTTCCATCAACCACTTACCTCCCCTTCCTCTTCTCCCACTCCGCAACAAGCGCAGCATCAGCATACCACTTCGGCTCCATAGTCGGCTCAAATTCCTCGCCAGTCTTAGGGTGAGCTTCCCACTCGATAAGATATGAGTTCTTAGTCTCGTAAAGAATCCTTCGGGCAGGCCAGTCACCGCCGCTCTCTGCCAGCACTTTGTAGTGGAGGCGGCGGGGTTTCTCCTGAGCCGCAGCGGAATTCTGTGGTGCAACGGTGGGAGATGTAGGTGTAGATGCACCGGATGGATCCATGGTCGTCGCGAAAGGGTTGATGGGCGCGGTACTGGGTGTGGACGATGATGGCTGAGCAGGTTCAGGAACAGGTGCAGATGTGGCGGCAGAAGTCGGGGTCAAGGCTTGAAGTTGGTGCTCGGCGATCTTCGCATTGTACCACTCCCAACCTTCATCAATCCACTCCTGGGGGGTATTCGGTTCGACGGCATAGACTCTTCCATTCATCCACGGGTAGTCCTTGCCGGGCCGTGGAGGCTTAACGCCGCGCTTGAGGATCGATGCTTTCGGCTTCGGTGTCGCGTTGAGGGAAAGAGCTTGTGTGGCCTGTGTGACGTTAGCGATCGTTTGGTCTGAGGACTTACTGTGAGCGGATTCAGCTTGTGGACGAGGGCGGCGTGAGGTTGGCCTGAGGATTCGACGAGTTTTAGTGGTGTTTCGTCGTCCTGTACGGACTGAATCTTCGTCTTCAGAACTGTCTGTCATCGTCACGACTCGCGATGCAGTTAATGCCGGGGTTCTGCCTGTCCTGCGACCGGGAATAATGACTGGGTCTTCGTCTTCCTCTGAGCGAGATGACTCCGCCCAATGATCATAAGCACTTTCCGAGATGGTCAGACGTCCTGTCGGCTTGACGTTTGGGAGACCTGCTGGCGCTGGGAATGTACCCTCTGGCGGTGGTGTAAGAGGACTATCCGGCATGTCAACATCGAAGGCGCCGGCGCCAAACATCGTTGACTGCGGCAGTCCAGCCCGTACAGGATGCTGTCTTCCCATGATGTAGATTGGCCCGTCAAGATCATCATCACCAGCACGGATGACTACGTACCCAGAGTTCTTGTACGTCCTGATCAAGCCATGGACCGCAGTGATGTAGTCCTGATCATCCCCATCAAATGCAATAGGAGCAGGAGAGAGGAGGAAAAGGCCGCTGAAAGCATACTCACCTAGACCATTGTCAGAATTTGCGAGATGACTGAGCCAACTTGACATGAGTACAGGTCCCCAGCCCATTCTTCGAAACTTCGTATCCGCGAGCTCGAACTCGCTAAGGTAATGGTATGATTTCGAGTCCGTAAAGAGGCGGCGTTGTTCATCAGCCATATCGATCTTAGGCTGAGAGTACGGGCCGTGCTTGTGATGGGTAAGAAGCATGATCTTCTGCGAGTCTTCGATGTCTCTGCTGCCTTTTGGGCCATGGACATGAAGATGGGGCCAGTGTTTCCCAGGCGGGTCAGGAAGGAACTCTTTCTGAAAGTCGGGATGCTGCTTGTCGATGCCGTAGGAGATGAAGGATGCAAGTTCCTCTGCTCGACCTGTAACACCACTTTTAGGGTCAGTAACACGGAGCCTGACTCCTGTCACGTAGGCAGTGGCCGCCTTGAACTTTTTGTCCCGCATCACTTCAGTGCTGAACTCGAGAACGACCTGCCGATGAATGTGTGTAGTCTTCTGTACCGAGTAGCCATGCGCCAAATTGTTGCTTTTATTCCTCTTCGAGAGGTTTCGCCTCGATAGGTCCAGCCCTGCGATGGTCGTGTCGCGTTTCGGAACCATCTTAATCTTGGATGGTTGAAGAGGAAAAGTTTCCTGGATGATTGCCAAAGTCGTCACTTGAAAGGGTAACTGTCCGCTTGGGGAACTGCCAGAGTCAGCGAGAAGAACAGGGGCGGGGACACTTACCATACGTGCAAAAGCAAGAGATGGATTTTGTGGCCGAGCTCCGCCGTCGCGGCAGCGATATATACTCTGCGGACAAAGAATGCTCTGGACAAAGAAATGTCAGGAACAAGGACATTTCTCAAAGAGCATTGTTGGGACGAGCCGATACAACGTACATTGTTCCATTGTGAAGCTACGAGATAGGCCGGGTTGCAGGCAAGCAGGGTAAGGTACAGCTTCAAGCCTCCCCTAACATGATCAGTCTGATGTCAATTAAAACGAATTGACAGAGTACTCACCTTCATCTTAATCGCTATCAATTGATCAAGGGGCACGGAACACTCGGTCTGAACATCGGCATCGGCATGTGTCCAGTGTACAGCCTCACCAGCCCATCAATCCTCATGAACCACCGATCAAAGATGGCTTGTTCCGCGATATGCCTCTGTACGGCAGTCCCTGCTATCTTCTCAGATGTCTTTCCATGGTACTTCCGGCCAGGGACAATCGTGTAGAAGGTCGGCGCGTCACCATAGCTCTCAAGTGTGGCGAGAGTCTTGACTCCATCGCGCAGGGTCTACGTTGTAGGCTTGATCTCGACTGCGATTGTGCGCAATGTGTTCAGACAAGGAATGGCGGTTTCCATGTAGTCTTCGCAAAACACGCCCATTTTGACTCTATCTTCGAAGCGCTGGAGGCTGTCGTGGAGATCGACGAACGGCTGAAGAACAGGCTCCTCACGCCAATCTCGAGTCTCGATGCCGCAGCTATGGTGAACGAGCGCTAGGTGAGGTTCGTCGGCATGCTTGGCTCGAAGCGCAAGCGCAAAGTTGTGGTATCGAATGCCGTAGGCGAGATATTCGTGAAGCGTGTTCTGGAAGATCATTCGAGAGGCCTTGACTGCTGTGATTAGTCTCTGTTCAAGCTCTGGGAATGATGACGACCGGCACGCTTCCATGCCGCAAGGCGTTGTGAGTTTGATATACACATGTGGCTCGCCAGTCTAGCCATGAGTGAGGATACCAATGTCGACTGAGAAGTCGTTGTAGGTTGTGTAGCGATTGCTCTTCTGTCGGAAGTCGCCGTATATCTGCGGCACGAATCGATTCGCAATGCGTGCAGGCATAGGCTAGGACGAGATCGCGATCGAGTGGGAATCGAGAGTGCGTGGCGAACATGTCGGCAAGTGGTGTAGCGGGTTTGGTATGGTCGTAACCAATCTGGTGGAAAGGCGAAAGCCGTCGCAGGCAGGACAGGCATGCATGGGATTTCTAAAGCAGCACAATGGCGTTGTGTGTTGACCCGCTTTATTCGCCATGTGAGAAGGGCTTGTCCGTGCCTTGGAACTGGACTTTTTTGATCGAACGCTGCCAGCTCAGCGATTCTCGTAGACATCACATTGCAGCAGTATATCCACCTCTTCCATCGCTTTGCACCGCGAATTTTGTGTTCATATTAGCTTCAATACATCTGCTGGTGCACCTCCTGAGCTACCGCATTGCTTCAAAGTGTGAACACGTCGGCGGGAGTTGCGTCAGATCTCAGAGCTTCGGTTACCCACTCATGCTGACGGGTCTACGCGGCGAGGGTCTCAGTGAGCATATCTTGCAAGAGTCGTGCCTTCTGGACAGCCAACGCGGGCAAGTCTTTGAGATGCCAAAGCCGGATCTTGCTTGATCTCGAGGAACTCTGCGGCCGCTAGCATGTGGAAATGCTCGCAACTGGAAGCGACCAGCACTTCCGCGGACTCCATTACTGCCTGCGTACTCTTGGATGGCATGATCTTGTACTAATGTAAGGAGCTTGCAGGAGGCTTTGAACTTATGCAAGTCACGTCAAAGGCACGAGCAACGGTCATCGTGCGGCACGAGGTTCGGGACAAAAAGGGTACAGCAACACATCAAACAATGACATTGTCTGTTCGCTGTCCGCCATCATCGACGTTTCCGGGTAATGACCACGATTCGAGGCAATGACTCAACGACCGCTGTTCGTTGCCAGAAGTATTATATGCGCTCCAAGTCCAGTGAAGAGGCGGCGACTTTGTTAGATGGGAAGCGGCAATCAACGCGCCAGGACAGATCTGTCATCTCCGACCGCCTTCTTGAGGAAAGAGAATTCAGGTAATAGCATCTGAAGAATGTCTAACACTGTACTTGACTGTCCTGCGGACTTTTCATATCCGAACTAGTCTCGGTTTCAGCCAGCTGCAGCAGACTCCTGGAACCTTCAGGTTGACTTCCGTATCGCGATCGACCACGATGTGGCTGTCAACGATTAGATAGAGCACCTATCTGCACTACCTACATGGCATTCTGCTGTGCGCTGGCTACAGATCCGCCTCAACTCCCATGCACACAGCTCAGCCGTCCGATTAACCGATCGTGGAAATATGGACTATTTGTCTGCAAGCGGTGCTGCGAGACATGTTGCGGATTGCAGCCGCTCGACGTGCAGGTATCAGTGGAAGATCAAAGTGTTTTATGAACATTGAGAGACTCCACTGTACGACAGCGACCACGATCGACACCACTCTCTCCGCGTGTCAGATTCCTGGCAACTGGGAGCCTACTGCAGCACGATCCCAGCAGCTGTCCCTCCCGTAACTCACACTGGCCCGGTATTATGCATGAGCCCCTGTTCCGGTTTATGTATTCTCGGTTACTGATAAGTCCCGATCGGATCCTAGCGCTGCCCGGATGGAAGTGCATACGGGCTGGCATCACACCAAGGGAGCACTTATTGTAGGATCTTCACGATCAGGATGTCAACCATGCCAAGGAGGAAGCAAACCAGTCAGTAGACATCTCAAAGGCTGCTGGAATGGAGCAGGAGGAACATCGCCAAATGCTTGCAGAGAACGAAGCACACTTGGATGAGGAGAATGAAGCGAAGACTAGTCAGACAGGATTAAATGGTCATCTGGCGATCCGCACGCGGCCGCTGGATCTGCTGCACTAGATTCCCCTTCGATTCCAGGCACACAAAGTATAGCCAGTTCATCGAGGGTTTGGTCTTTGATCGTATCACTCCAGACAATGGGAGATTACCAGTATAGTATCGTCACAAACTCTCTTTGTTCAACAATGCCGTCAATGTAAGGTGGCACCTTAACAGCAATTTCCGGACAAGCCTTGAAGTCCTTCAAATGAAGCCGGCAGCTCGTTCCAGATGGTATGGCCAGAGACTTTTCGCTGCACGTTCCATTTTCCCTCTGTATCTATATCTCCTTATTTAATTTGTATCTACAATAACATGGCCGGTACCATACCCGAGAGAGTCATCTGGATCGGTGACGACAGCTGGCTGCCCGATGCCGACGACTACGAGAAGCTGGAACAACATTCTCAGATGATTTCGATTCACAATCAGGATGTTAAAAGTGCTGAAGAATACATCCCGGAGTACTATCGAGTCTCGAATGCTTTCGAGCTGCAGAAGGCCACCAATGGCTCATGGGTCTGCTTGGTAGATGATGACGACGTCACCTGCATCCATCAATCGCTCGTCGTCGCCAGTCAACTTCGTGTGTTACCAGACTTCACAGCTTGGGAGACCTCCACTAAGCATATCGAGACAAAGGCGGCGGCTACAAAAGAGGATGGGAAGCTCAAGGAGCAAACGCTGCTGACCTTCTGCTGGACTGCAATCCCAAGCGTGGCGAAGGTGGAAAAGCTCTACGAACAGATCGACAAAGTATTCGAGCAGGCTCAGTGCTAACGAAACCTGACAGAGTTCAAAGAGAGTGAGCTTAAGATTGGAGATATTCAGGCTCTTGACCTGATTGCTAGCAGTGCTACTGACGAAAAGAACCAGTACCGTCCACAGTCATGCTGCAAGCAGGCACAAAAATGCACACTTGATGCTCCCGACGTTATGAAGCGCATGCACTCAGCATGCTCCGAGGGGATCATCATCAACCCCACAAATACTCAGAGAGTCCTTCTTTCTTGCCGCACAGGCAAGCTATCCAAGCAGACCATGTCAGAGTTTTTCGAGAAGGGCACGACATGGTTCCACCAGGAGAAGGTCATGCCTCTGCGGGACTTCGGTGAGTTCAGAGTTCTGATTGCCACACTTTCAGACGATAATGGACTTCATGGTCGTACGGGTCACGTCTTCGAGGTCATTCACACGCAGCAGGATAGCTTCGCCGACGGTGCAGGTATCAAGATCGTGCGTACGCTCAAAAGAGTTAGACCAGAGCTTCGTAGCAAGAGCAACTGTGGCAAGCGAACTTATGGCGACCTTTAGGACTTCGCCCTGTGGGTCTTTAACCAGCTGCGTCGTTTCGAGCATCAGGACATCGTAGGGATCAAGCGCAAAGACCATGAGATCGGCAACGTCCTGCCTGGTACGAAGCGCAAGCGTGGCACCGAAGAAGAAGAGTATGGCGACGCCGGCCCAACTCCAAAGAAGTCCAAACATACCTCTTGCGAGGACAGCTCAGATGTCCGATCAGAAGCTGATCAGCAACACACCACAGCTGACTGCGATGCATCAATGTTCGAGTCTCTGGAAATCGGCGTCCGCCTGGACATCGGCATCTCTACAGCACAGAATGGTCATCGTTTCTTGGTCAACGAGATCAGTCGCGAACGGTACGTTGATATGTTCAACGGCGCTATGGGCATGCCAAAGACCAAATTCTGCACTGCCATTGCCAATGCTAGGAATCATTACTTCTTCGGGCCTGAGCCTGGAAAGGAAGATGAGTAAAGCAAGCGAGCATCGCTCGTACTGCTGTATCGTCCTGTTCCCGCCCTCTGGCCCACTCTGCGTGAGCCAAAATACACATGGATTTGGAGTTCAGGGAGCCAAAAGATATTGTGAGCGGCGCTGTGCGTCATCATTGTCCATCACCGCGCTGTGTTCTTTCGTGCTACGCTTTCATAGTTACAGTATCGTTCTTATTCTCCTCCGTTCCTGAGACAAGGCACACTGGTTCAGACCAAATGCATGGATAACACATGTACCGTCCTTTCTCGCTCTCAACCTTTCGCCTCCATCTTCACTCCCAGATTGGGGTCATGCCGAGTCTCCTATCATCCGCGGCCATGGCTTCGAGCGCACGGCGGCGCTCTGCACAGCAATCGCACACCTCATGCCGGCATAGAGCGACCATGCTGAGTTCACTGTCATCGTCCAAGTAGATGCGCTGCAGAGCCATGACTCGTGAACCAACAATGGGCAAACCGCGAAGGGGAGTGGTGACGTAGGCCTCGATACTGCTACGCGAAGCTCTGTAAGCCGCGCGAGCACCATCCCAGACACAGTCAATGACCACATGAAGGTAGGGCAGCCACTGTCGCGGGCTCAGCGGACGATCGAAGCCGATGAGCTGTGCGCCACCTGGTTGGTGGAAGATGATGTTGGCCTGTAAGCGGGTTCTGTCGCCTCTGATGTAGAGTGTGAGGCGCTCAGTCTTGGTTGTAGTCGAAGGGCTGGTGTCTGACATGATCGCGCCATTTTCAGTGTCGTGCTGGGTAACTTGTTCCTCCTCTGCTGTGTCTTGCTCTTGTACGTGGGCATCCTCCACCTCCTCCTCCTGAGTGTCAAAGTCTACGAAATCCTCAGCGTCGAACTCTTCTGGCTCCCCTATATCTTGTCCATCCGCGGCGACTCCAGGTGCTGGTGAAGGGTGGAGTGGTAAGTTTGCGTTTCCCTGCGGTGCTTGAGGCGCGCCCCAGGGAATGCCAAGAGCGACCGCCGCGTTTTGTAGAGCTGTCTCCACTCTCGCAAAATCGTCGAGCTCTTGCTGAGTGTAGGGTGACTGGTCGCGCTGGTTTGGACGGTCGATCACGAACCACTGCACGCCGCGATGTGGCTTGCGAGTTACCCTGCTGATGGTAAAGCGCGGCTGGTACTGATCGTAGAGAGAGGCGTAAGATTTCTTGACCTTGACTGGGAAGACGTGCGCGAAGACGCGTTGGAAGTTGACGCGGTTGACTGGCGTGTCTGGATTCAGTATGTTCGACCTCTCGTATAGAATCTTCAGACCGCGACGCTCATCGTCTGTCCACGGGCTCTTTCCAGTGATCGGACGATTCTTCCTGACACCTCTGGTGGATGGCATGATGTCGTGCAGTTGAATGTCTTTGGGTTATGTGCAATGTGTGTCTCAGCAGGCGAAACCTGCGCGAAGAAACATGCGCGAAAGCTCCGGCGCTAAGGGAAATCTGATGCCAAGGCCGCCCATATGCGCGGCCCGAGCTTTTCTGCTCACATAGGCACTGCGTGATCTTCCTTATCTCTTGTTCACTACGAGTCCATAGTCTCGACCCAGAGAGTCATCACGGCATCTCCTCGAAATCACAGTTCGAAACGTCGTCTCTCCGCCATCCGAAGGATCTGGCCACACTTCAAGCACATCTACTAGGTAGACACACCTCATATCAGATTGCGGGAACAGTCGCACTGACCAGGGTCGAGTAGCTTCTATTCAACTCGAACATGCTCCCTACCACCGATACCAAGTCGGCGAAAGCGCGTGTCTTCCGGACACCAGACCTAGCCGAGGCCATCTCGCTGCAGATGGATCAACGCGACATCGTCAGCCGCCTACTCGGGACTTGCAGATACTTCAAACCAATTATCCAGGCTTCATACACACTGAAATGTAAGCCCTGGTTGCACCATCGCGTGTCGTACCGATTGAAGAGCAGGTCGTGTACATCTGCGGCAAGAATTCGAAGAGACTAAAGCTCACCAATGTGGACTCAGTGCCTGCTGGCGAGTCGACAGTGAGTCGAATGAGTCAAGGGTTGTGTCTTTAGAATGGCTGACTGAATTGTCAGCTGATGCTATTCCCTTTGCCACACTTTTACTCAAGTATGCCTAGCTACGCTTCTGAGACAATTTGCATGTCCTGTTTCTTACTCACAGTACTTGATCTCCCACAATCTCGAACACCTCGTTCGATATATCACACTGATCCGTGCATCCATCGTAGATGTCGGCATTGCATCGTGAACAGCGCAGATCCTGTACGTCGTTTTCCCACGGCGTGATTTCGTTGGCGGATTCTGGCATGTGCTGAATCAGAGCGCTAAGCATCATCCCCCAGAGAGGCTCTGTGTTGCTTACCAGGTCATTTTCTGAGTCCTTCTCTCGCACCTCGCTGTCTTCGCCTTCAGACGCATCGGCGACGGTGCCTGCGATGCTGGTCTCAGTTTCCAAGACGGAAGCATTGGTCTGCTCGTCGGTGAGGTTCGTCACCTCCTCCAACGCGGCTTGAAACATGTTCATGCTCTGCTGCAGATCGTGTATCCTGTCAAGCACGTCCTGGAGAGTGACAAGCTGCGCTGGGACCAGCGCTGGCCCTACTTCCAGTGGTGGGACATCACCGTCGCTGCCGTCGAAGTCGATTTCTGCATCATCGTCCGCTTCACCTTCGTCAAAGTGTCCTGGTTGCTGATCTCCAGTGATGCGTTGGTCGTTCCACTCTCGAATGGACAAGAAGCGTTGATAGTCACGCAAGCCTCTGCCTTCGCGTTGCAGTAGTTGCTCCTGGCACATCCTGACTTATGACAATGCTTTCGATGGTGAGAAACAGTTCGCGGCTTGGATGGTATACAGCAACGACACGACGGTGGGTCGTGCGTCATCGTTCTCGGATTGCATCGAGGCGTTAATGTTACAACTTTCATATGATTCACTACTCGATGTAAATGTGATGATTGAATATGCGCAATTCATTATTAGTATTGAAGGATCATAAGAGCCACACAGCTCTTTTAATGGGCTCCATGCCTCCAATACCACTTCTGCTACCAATTTCAAGGCGTTAGTCGATCCTCGGAAAGGTGTGGCTCCTGCACCGCACGCTATGCTGTGCACGGCAGAAGCGGTGCAGTAACCAAAGCTAGCTTAATCTCATCTGCTTGTGCAAGTATCATTTTTCTGGGATCGAGGCAAGTCTGCACCGTTATTGGGACTAATTGGTTGTGATCTTTAGGCGATGGAAGCCAAAGCCATGGCCTCGCGATAATCTGAAACGGCTAATATCACTGCCAGACGATGTTCTTAGCTCATCTAGAGGGCTTCAGACTGTAGTTTGAGGCTCTCATCCAATGATAGCGCAGTCTGCTAGCAGTATAGCTGATCTGTTTGACCCTTCGAACAAAGGCCGCTAGATGTTCAAAGGGAGTTTGTCCTAGGGGGACAAATAGTACTGTATACTTCCTCCTGTGAGACCAATCTCTGCTACTTACTCTCACCACCGCGCCGGTCACGGCATTCCAGTCTTGATTCAAGGTAAGAGCCGTTTCTTGGACGTGGCGACTCCGATTCAAGCAAAGCGTCTTAGAGCATGTGGAACGGCAAGGCTTACTTGCAATACAGGCGAGTCGTGAGACCCGTCCGGACCGAGCCTCATAATAGGTATACTCGCGATCGGAACAGAATAATATACACCATAAACATTTTCCACTATCCACCAGCATACTAGGCGCGGCATTCGAAAGCGCAGATGCTCCTTCCAGAAGTCCACCTGTTCAAGCGCGTATTAAGGACAATCAATATGCTGTATAGCTCTCAGCGGGGATGTGGATAAAGCATAGCTTTGGCGTGCTCCGAGGTAGTGAATCAAAGCTGTGGTCGTTCACTTCGGATGTCTTGGCTCGTGTTATCAACTAGCGCGAAGCTTAAAGCACCACGACACATCGCGACCAACTCCCGACGCAACCCACATTTAAAGCAGACAACTTACGACGGCGAACAAAACATAATTCACCCGACACATGCCCCGTGCTGCACGAGCCCTGCCAACTTGTTATTCCGATCAGGAGAAAGCAAGTGAATATCACGCAACGCTGTCCCGCTTCGCCTGGCGCGAGCTAAAATCTTCCGAAGCGCATTCTCTACGCTATCTCACGTGGACAGATCATCGTCTTCAGATATGGCGCCTGGTATGTTCAAGCGCCGCTGCCGAGCCTGCTATGGCCAAAAGAAGGGATGCGAGGGAGGAGATCCATGCGAGTACTGCAAATCGAAGAACATCCCTTGCATCCAGCACATCGGCACGAGAGAGCGGAAGCATCAAATGATCCAGGATATGGAAGATTGTAGAGAGTCCACGCCTTCAGAACGACCAGCAAAGAGACGGAAAACAGAGAAACGCACAGCTAAGACACCAGCGCGAAAGACATCAGAGGACGATGAAGTGCTGGCGACCACTACATATGAGGTGCCAGTGCTTGTCAAGAACAACGGCTCGTGGGTCCTACGCGCCGAACTGCAGTACACAAAACACGCAAAATACACCTGCTGCACCAATATTTCAGCAACCTTCTTGCTGATAGACGAAGAAGGCGATTCTATCGACATCGGAGGTCTAAAATCTGCCATCATTGACAGAACTGACGACGCATGGACAGTCGAGCTTCTAGACCCAAAGGAGTGTAGCCGTCAACTCCTCATCATGCACGATCAGCGCAACCGCTCCAGAGTCGGCGAGATGAACCGTGTCTTCCAGCTCATCTTCAACGAGGACGGCCAGGTCCGCGAAGACGAGACACTCCAGCGTGAAGTCGACCATCTGGAAAGCGACAAGGTCCACTACGTCAACACCTTCAAGGTCAGTGCTCAGTTGCGCAGCACCGGCTTAGGAGAGGCAGCATTGACCCTCTACCACTTCGCCATCACTCGCGGACCCCTTGCATTCAGCGGCTACAGCATCTTGTCACCAGCTGCTCTCAACGAAGAGTATGACCCGTACGTGAAGCAGATGCTCGCGGAAAAGAAAGTGCCGAAGTCATACTTGGAAGTTGAGGACGCACTGATCAAGTTCTACGCGAAGCTGCTCTACTACGTGGTCGTCTTCGGAGACCGCGTACATGGAGGTGGTGCGATTACCGTTGTGGCTCGGACGCTCTGCCCCAAGCTTGCAGAGATTGAGCTCGAGCTGCTGAAGGAATCGATGAGCGCCCAGCTTCCAGTGCCTGAATCGATCGTCATGATTGACGGTCAGACCCGCCGAAACTACCTCAAGCGTCTGCATCACTGCAAGGTACAATTCTTGGAGTATGGACGCGCGCTGAAAGCTCAGTTCACTCAGATGGAAGAGGTCACTAGGCTGCATGAACTTGACCCGCAGTACAACAGACGCCGACCACAAGTCGTGGTACTCGACAGCCCCAATCCAATGCCGTACGACGAGACAGCTTGGTACCATTCGATGGCGATGGCTATCTGCACCCTGAGCACAGATCCTCCTCCTGCTGTGCACAGTGAGAACGAAGTGGCCGGACTGTCGAAGCTGGACACACTGTAGCAAAAGGCGACGACGCCCTGAGCTTGGTTCAGAGAGGTTTATATACGTTCAACACGCATGAGAGACGAAAACGCAGAGGATCCAACCACCGGCGGGCGCGAGTAGAAAATGGAAGGCACTCCGGCAATGTTGAACGAGCCAAGCCTAGCAGAAGAGGCTGTTGCAAGTGGCGTGGCAGGAGAAGAGGACATCGACGGGACAGAGCTCGGCGACGGCGACTAAGGAGAAGATGAGGACTGCGGAGGTGATTGATGATATCGAAGAGATATATAGAATGATGGGCAGTCGCACAATGAGCGTGGAGCTGGGCTGCTCCCGGGTGCTTTCTGCATGAAGTAGAGTGTTACCAGGGCTGAGGAGACAGAAAAGAGGCTGCGTGGAACGAAGCTTCGTACACAATTGCACAAATTAAAGCATTGCATAACACAGCTCTTGCAGCCTTTTCAAACAGTACATCAAACGTGCTCTGCTGCAAACCATGTTTCTGACTCGTTTAGAAATATTTGCTAAGCGGTGAGGACAGCTGTGTGATGATTCGCAGGATGTTTGCATGACTACCATGATGGCAAGCTCTTTGTTCCAATGCTTGAGGCAAGACGATACGTCCTCAAAGCGTTTTAACCTATATTTCTTCACACTTGAAGCACCAAAAAGTGCCTTTCTTTCGACTCATCCTAGACACGCGCATTGAAAGCCTCGCCCATCAGCCATTATACCCAAGCTCAACCTGCGTTCTGCGTTCACTGCCGTGGACTTCAGTCCGTCATTGCTTCACAAAGGATCGGCAGTATCGTAAAGGTCATGTTCCAGACACCGCGCCTCGACACTAGAAGCATCATCACATCCGGCAGGAACAAAGTCTTGTACAATCAATCCCAGCTAGCAGCCACGACCGCGCATGATGTGGAACACTTCGATCCGGAAGCAGGAGATGGGGATGGTGGAAGACTAGAACCCTGTCATCTCCTCGCCCTTCCTGACGAACTGCTCGTACAAATCTTCAAGGAAAACCGCCCGATCTTGCAAGCAAATCAAGATATCCACTACTTGCAACAGTGCGAAGACTTCACCCCGTATGATTTCCAATACTACCTCTCAAAGCACGGCTTGACACCACACTTGTACGATCTTGCCGTCGATGCATTTTTGCACGGATTTGTTCTTGAGATGAAGGTATCTCTCCACTGTTTCCACAACAACATGGCTCGCTGGCATAACATAACTGCCAGGAGCTGTGGTCTCGAGAAATCGCGGTTCGGTCGGCGTATTACCAGAGCGCGTGTGATTGTGCAGCTTGAGCACGGACTTTTCAAGGAGGAGGCGGCAAACGAAGTACTGAAGATCGCGCGAAGGCTAGTATTTGACACGGGACTGAGGTGGCTGGACGTGATTGTTGACACCTGTAATGCTGATATCTCGGGTGGGGTGAGGGATTTGGTTCTTCGGTGTGTTACTCGGGACGAGATTCTGGTTGGGGTCAAAGTCAACGCTAGGGCGGTGTAGTAGGTGAAGCTGAGTCGTTGAAGGCACCGCCTTGGTCATCGTGACAAAGGAAATCAGCGTCTATAATTCTGCTGCCGCTAGAGGTAAGGAAGTTCTGCGCGATTGGAAGGGCGGCCTAGAGGTTCATTTCGTGGCACCGACCAAGAGTAGAGATTCAGTCAGATTGTAGGAAGGCTTGCAAAGGTATCACTGTGTC
This sequence comes from Mycosphaerella arachidis, assembly GCA_001297265.1. Lineage (NCBI taxonomy): Eukaryota > Fungi > Ascomycota > Dothideomycetes > Mycosphaerellales > Mycosphaerellaceae > Mycosphaerella > Mycosphaerella arachidis. The sequence continues at coordinate 41,843 of LIHB01000130.1, forward strand.
GTTGCGGCAAAGTAAAGCAGTATCGACAGTATCGTTCCAAGCCAGAGAGCTCCACGAAGTACGGTCTCGGAACTTCCCGCGAGACATTACCACCGTCTTCTCCAAATTTCCGACGTTCCTTCCACCATAGCCACTTCTGGTCAGATCAAATCTTTCACGGCGTTGAACGTCGATAGTGCGCGATGTCCTCTCGGGCAAGCGCGGCAGGAGCATCTGAAGCTGGTGTTGTCGTAGTAACGTCAAAGACTCCGGGATGCTGCATGTACACCATGGTGAGCGGAACAGACTGCAATATCGATGATTCGGCTGGGCAGATAGTGAGGAGAGGACCTACATGGCTTCAAGACGGGCGGACAAGGAAAGGGTGTTTGCTTTCAGAGGTGAGGCCTGGAGGGCAGGCGGAATGTTGTGAGGCGATTGATTTAAGCTTTGCATCCAACTTGGATCGATTTACTCAACATCTCCCTGGGATACAATGGCCAAAAATTGAGCAAGCAGTTCCATCAACATAACTCACCGCTTTCTTTCCCCGCCTCCTTCCATAAGTGCAAAAACTTCAGCCCCTTACGGAACCAGGGACTGAGAGAAACCTTGCCTGTTGCCAGGTAGGTTTTTGGCTCCATCGAACAATACGAGCAGTAGTCATGTGCCAACCTACATCAATTTCAAAGACCTGAGCGTCGCGGAGGGCGCTCGGGTCATTGGAATTGAGCGGGTTATTTGGTGTAGTACATCGTCCGCCGATCGTATTCTTCTTTGGAGCATGGCAGGTTCTGGTTACGATGACTTGCGCCATCGTACCGCGGGTTGACCCTCTCAGGATGCCGCCTGAGTGGTTGAAGGTAGCGGAATTTCCTGCGTATATGTGGGTCATGCTGCAGACTGGCACGGGGGAGACGTTTTCGAAAGCTTTGTGCAGCATGGTCTCGGGCATCCCTCGCTTCTTGGTATATTGACATCATTCCCATGGCCACGGTCACAGAGATCTCCAGTACATGCAAATTGTTATATCATGACAATGACAAACCTAAATGGCAGTCACGCCCTCGGTCCCGGTCAAGAAGTCGAACTGCCCTTCAATGCATCCATCAACGATACTCCGGAAGACCACGCGACTTCAGAACGAGCAGCCGCCACAAGAAGCTATCAATCTGAGCATCTATACAAGACGTAGTGGGCATGAAGTAGCATGGGCACATAAAAAGAGCTCTGAAAACGAGGAAAGAAGACGCGATATGGTATTTGCAGGAGGACGATGCTCAACAGGTAGCTGTTCATTGGAAGGGTCACGAACAAAGGGGTGGCCACAAAGCTTCAGGATTAAACAGGTATGGACAACACGCACTGAGCATACCTAGTCCTGTACTGCACCGCCAGCACTCACCGCCTTCGCGCTGCTACACTACTGCTAATTTCGGTCAATTCGCCGTGATGTCTCAGGACTGATCAACAGCCTTCACGGACCCGACCGCTGGACACCGGCGCAAGAAGTCCAGCTTCAACAGCCGTCTGCTGCTTGCCTAGCCGCAAGTGTAAGCCACTTCAAACACCTTTAGTATCGCATCCAGCGTGCGAAACGATGACACAACACGCCCGGGCGGTGTCAATGGCTACTCCGGAAGGAAGCATGCCGCGGAAAGCCAGATACCCTGCAAGGATAGCCACGCCGTTCAAACCGCACGGCACAGAACGATCACCTCCTTGCGTGCACCACGGCTATTACAAGATCTCTAGGGTGATCTCTGAGCAGTTAAAAGCAAACATCGTGAAGCTCGGCAGGCCAGCTCGAGGCGGAATCATTGGTTAGGCACTCGATATGTTGAGCTATGCTGAAGCGATGCTCGTGCAGCAAGGGCGCCCTAGAGCATTTCCAAATAGGTAACAAGGAATGTTTGAGGTGACACAGCGATAGCGCTGGTCTCTGCAACATCATTGACAAACAAGTCTTTTGAAATTCCATTCCCTCCGGTGTACATAGGTAGCATGTCTCCATCGATCTATCTAGCTCGTTTCTCAATGTTACGGACCTTCTATCATCAATGTTCCTTACATATTTGAGCTGGACGCGGCAGCAACCTCGTTACACCTCGGCTCCACTGCACGCCTTACACTTTGACACACACCTCCCACAATCTCGGATAACATTAGCCATGACCTTAGCCTTCACCGGACGTATCCTCGTCTTCTGTCTCGTCCTAGAGTACTTCGCGACCTGCTCCTTCCCGATGAAGAGCCACACCTCGTCGTCGGTGCCACATGCAGAGTAAGGCCTGCGATGGAACTATGGGCCGCTCCGAAGCTTGACTGGTACCCTGGACTGGGGTTTTGATGGCATGGCCGCTGGGAAGCACTCGGGGCAGACAGCGCTGTTGCAGACGATGACACACTGCAGTATATCCTCGATCGAGACTCGCACCACTTGGCCACCTTACTTATAGATTGTGAAGTCGGGTGGAACCAAAGCTGTGTTCTTGTTGCAGTGGGCTTCGGCAACGAGGAGCGCAAGGTCTTTATGATAGACCATTGGGACGATGAGGAGATCGTGCATTGTTGAATCCAGCTCGATGACTGTTCTGGGAAGGACTGCCAGGCGATCAATGGGTTCGACTGGGCTGGACGTTGTGAAGTTGATGGAGGTGGAAACGGCCATACGGCCGTTTTACGCAATAGAAGTTGGTCGACGAGCCGCATCCTTGTGCCCAGTGCGAGGTTGTCTGTACTCGATGCGGTCTTATTCGGCTCCGATAGGGTTATGAGCTGCCTTCAATGTCGACTTAGCCGTCTGCCTTCAATGTCGACTTGGACTTGAGCTGCCTTCAATGTCGACTTAACCGTCTTGCGAGTACTTAGTACGCTTCTTACCCTTCCAAGAGCCTTCTGCGCCCTGCGTGAGGCCCTGGTCCTGTGTTAACTTCACCTTCTCACTATCGCTCAGCTCCAAACGTTCACCTTCTTCCAGAATCTGGTGCTCCACATTCGGCAAGCTTATGAAACGCGGCTTGTTATTATTGGTAGTGGTCGGGCGAGCCTGTGGCCTCATCTCGTCGCTCGGATCGAATGAGGCCTTTCGCTTGACGCAGATGAGTTTCGGGGTAATGGAGACCATCGCGGCGCTCTCGGATCCTTCGTTTTGATGGCTCTGCCTGTCTGGGATGTCTGTGATCACCTCGGTGCTGTCTGTTTGCGGTGCCTCGTTGAGGGATTCAGGACCTGCGTATACTCTGCGAGGCCCAGCGATGGTTGCGGGCATCGTTCGAGGGAATTGTGGCGTATTGACGACTATTGATGTGTTAAGAAAGCTTCGAAGCTGTTATGAGAAGTGTTCCGTTCGGGATTTTGCTTCGTTTTCTGTCGAGATATCGCTCGGTTTTGGTACGTGTGTTTGGTTCGTGCTCAGCAGCGCGCCGCATCGAGCCTTGCTTACCCATTTTTTTACCCTCGAGTCTGAATCGCGGCTCAGATTAGAGTGGCTCGATGATTGGTGCCGCATCCAATTTGAAGTCAACGGACAGGCGGCATTAGATATACTTGGAAGAGCTCATGTACGTCGCGAAACTCATGGTTTCATTACCTACCGTTATTGGCACAGTCACCTATAGCGGACAGGTGCTCCAGTCCATGTTTTGGCGACCTGTTCAGGTTGGGAGCGTCACTCAGCCAGGTTTATCGACTGGCAATTGAGCAAACAAACATGGCCAATCGCTAAGTCTTGATCTAGGCCATGTTGAATCGTACGTAGCCACAAAGAGAACGCAGAGCTTGAACTATCCCATAGTGACCAGAAAATAGCTGCATGATAGTATGCGTATCCACATCTGGTTACAGGAAAGGAGCTGGGCTTCTTAACCTGCAGGTCATTGCGCCCTTCTGCAGTACACAGTATTGGACCATCTATCTGGTCCTCGCAGCGGTGGTCATGTGAACGAAGGATCTGGTGAGCGCCGAGCATTGCGGCTGGCTGTGATATAGACGGTCGGACGTCTACGGAGTGAAAGGAAGAGGAAGCTGAAGGGAAGAAACAGAAGCTATACTAGGCGGCAAGGGCCCCTCGTTTCAGATGAAGCTCAGGTAAGGAGAGTGAACAAGAGTGATGCAGGGTAGAAAACGGCGTTTGCAGTGGGTCCAAGATCTGGCGTGGCAACCGTTGTCACCTTAGTCGTCTTTGGCAGCCAACGCAGCCTCAGTACGCTTTCACTCAGCAAACAACCCACTGATGCGGTCCATCACTTCCGAAGTATCTTCATCATAATTACGATGTGCAGTGGCAGCTGTCTGAGCTATCGGAATGCTGAGCGGCAAACAATTCTCCATTCTCAACTCAAGCCCGTCAATACGGCTCATGAGTGGAAGGAATTAGACAGTCTCATGGAACAGCGCGGAACTGTAGAAGGCGATCACGAAGGCGAAGGTTGCATGCTCCATGCTGGTTGAATCAACGTCCTGCCATACATGGTCTGCGGACGCGGCTGGAGGATCATGCCCGCGAGCTCCACGCACCATCGATTCTTCACGTGCCGCAAGCGAGATTGTCCAGCTACAGAGTACATCACAAGCACAGGCATCGAGATCTCGAAGGATGTATCAGATGCACCAGACGCCGCCTTTGTTCCGAACTCGGCACGATTCTGCCGGCGTGCTCCTAGTGTGGAGGTCAAACTCTCGTCCAGGATGATACCGCAGAGTCCATTACTCCTCCTTGGAGAACTGGGCAGGATACTATCACGCGGCAAATTGGCTTTCGTTGACTTCTGCCGAAGTCGCGTCCTACTATACAATATCTCGATTGTTAATCGTACTATCACTTCGCAATCGGCCGAAAAATTGCAGAGTGCTCGGAGGAGAGGTACAAAGGCTCCAGGACGGTACATTGAGAACCGCTATCTCGTCAACGGACACCATATGGACACCAGTAAACATATAGTGCGAGGAAATTATATTGCTTAGCCCAATGGCTGGCATGAGATTGATGGAGTGTTCGAACTAGAAAAGTACCGGATGGTCGAACATGAATATGTTCCTTACAGCTGGATCGAAGCTTATAGGCGACGATGTAATGACGATGGGTGAAACGGCCGGTTGTGGTATAAGGTCGGTAATCGGGTGCGTCGAGAGCGGAACATCCAGCGAATGAGTGACCGCAGCGTTTCATTCTTGGTGATGAGCTGAATATATTGACCCCCAATAGATTCCAATATCATGCTTCTCATCAGCTTGAGACCAATGGCAAGACGCCTGACCCGGAACGTAACGCGTTGACCGAGAAGGTGATGGAGTGTTGACTCATCTGCTTGTGAATCGTCGTGGTCAGTCGCCCCACCTGATTCACTCAGCGCTGAGAGTCGCGTGTCCGTGCTAGGGTTGTCAATACTTGGCATCTACAGCATAAACCCAAACTCGGACTTGAACTCAATCCAATCTTCGTCTCCGAACAGCAGACTCCACGCCAAATCTCAGCACTCGAGCTAACACGCACCAGCATCCACAAACCACCCTCACCAACAAGCTTTCGCTCTTCACATCACGAAGCTCTGTCCACGTCGCGAGATGCATTCACAAACCACACCAACCTCAACAGCTTGCGCTGACACGGCGAAGGCAGCGAGGGAGGTTTCGGGACAAACGAGCTGCTAGAACACGTGACAAGACATCTTAATGCTGCGAAAGAGGTCGCCAAGCTGTCTAGCTTCAGCGAGATAGGTTACGAGATCATCCACAAGAAGTGGGGCAGAGACTTGCGGTGAGTGAGTTACTTGCATGGCTCGTGGAGAAGAAGTCGAAGGAGGTCAAATTGGCTCATGTCGACCACGTCATCAGCAGAGAGAATTGCACAGCATCAATGCTGCAGCGACCGGTCGTCCGCAACTCCAAGGCAAGCACTACGGTGGTCTTCCCGTGAGAGAGCACCTCGCCATGCGGACTGCAGCCATTAGCCCGAGCGGAATGGTGAAGCGGTTGAGGAAGCAGTGCGACTCGAGCACAGTCGAGCAGGTACTCGCCACCACTTCTCTCACTAGGCTACTGGTATGCCAACCACCGGCGAAGCGGGTACTGATCGACTGGTAGCAGACCTTCAAGAACGGCGTAGGGTACGGCACGAGCGGAGCTTATGTCATATATGACCGTACCGGCGTGGCAAGACTTCGTTCGAGCAGTCAGTCACTTCAAGGACACCTGCAAGGGAGAAGAGATCCAAATCACACGACTTCCGCGTCCCTGACGTCTTCTTCGTCACTCACTCTGAGTGGGTATGGTCCTCGGTAATAGTCGTCCTACACCCAGCATCCCTCCAACTCAGCAAAAGGATCAGAAGTACACTTCTCCTTCTAGTCGGCTGAAGAGGGTGGATGTTCTCAACTATCCGAAGCTCGTCATCGAGATCTTCGGCTATCTCGATGCTGTCGAGCTTCGGAGGGCACGATTGATCAATCCCGTCGCCGATAACATTATTAAGGGATGCTTCAAGCATGCGATCGAGGCTGTGCGTTTTACACAGTCAAGCAAGTCAAGTTAGTCAAGCATAGGCCTTGAATATCAGTCGAGCAAGTGACTAGTCTTTTATCCAGGGAAGTATTGCTCTTTGCGTCAGTCAAACAACTTGATTGCTTGGTGACAGCACTGGCCAGACCTGTTCAGCAGCCAGCGTTGCAGCCTCGGATCTTCCTCAATTTGTTGCGCGATTTCTGCGCAGACAGCGCTGAGTCGGATGATTTTGTAGATATCGAGGAACCCCATGATGCTCTCGAGCAGCTCTGGAATGCCCAGGCGTGTCAGAGCAGCGCTTGCTTTCTTGTCGGACTGTGCTTTAGGTCGGGCCGGAGTTGCCATGTTGTTTCTGTGGTGTAATGTCCTCGGAAGCAGCAGCCTGCGACTGCTCATTCTGCGACTTCGAATTGTCGTCGAAAATGTGCGACCCCCTTTTCTGCGTGCAACTAGTCTTTAATTGGTCAGCTTCAACTCATTGCAAGCTCGTGGCTTGGCACAGCTGTAGATCATGGCGTAACCGAGTCGCACGTTCACGGCGGGGCATTTTTCGTGCCTGGCGATGACAAAGTCTTACACGCAATATATGCAGGCACTTTCGTAACAGCAGCTTAGCCGATGTCAGGAGATAGTATACAAGCTAATGAGTTGATCCAGCGTCCCACCATATTTCGTTGAAGACACCTCTATCGCATCGCTTGGAGCTGAACCTCTCATCAGACTAATCAACGAACGAACAAGCCAAGAATGAGGTTCTTGACTTGTTCATTTGCCATTTCGCGACGATTGACTTGCGTTGCAAGTCGTATAAGGCATTCTAGGAAGGCCTGGTTGCAGCGTTTGTGCGATGCTAAGAGCTGGAGATTTGGGTGAGTATAAGCAACGAGGTATGCCTTTTCGATGCCTTCGTAACCGCTTTTTAAGTACAAGAGCCTATTTTGTAAGTATATATATTCGATATAAAGCTATTAGGTATTTATACATTAGTAAGCGAAGCACTATCGCCCTCATTAAGTAGATGGCGCAAGGCTTACAAAGAAGTTACTAACTACGCCTTGTTTGTTTGAGAAAATGTGACTAAGCGATATAGCACTTACTTGTTCGATTGTCGCAAGGTTTGTTTGCAGAAGGTTTGTGGTGACTTGTTTATTGATTAGTCTGCCTCCGAATTGAATCGCTGGATTATCACCAAAATGCGATCTTGTTACAGTCATCACCATAATAAGGACAAGACAGGCGGCTGTTGCGAGCAGAGATCCTGCGAGGCATCCTTCCCAAACGGGCAGACGACACCGCCATTGCATGAGCAGCACGCGACTCGGCAGCATCGAACTCGAGGCCTTTATCAGGCTCACCTCCTCGAGGGCAAGAGACGACGATAGCCCAATACTTTCCGCCGATACCATAGAACCCCGGCTATAGTCTTGCTGGCGAGCTAGGACTCTTTTCTACCGCCGTGGAACTTGCCATCATAGGAATAAATTTGACCGTTCAAGCACTCAGTAGAGTTGTCGCCATCTTTCCGACCTCAGGCGATGGCATGTATGATTGGTCGCTTGCATCACTGCATGCGGCACGTCCAAAGAAGTCAAAAGATTGCTCGAGAAGTAGCTGAGAGCCTCAAACTTTACTGTATTGGCGAGAGGATATCTAAGCAGGACTTTTCAGCCTCATGCTCCCCGGAGAAACCGAGTCAGTGATGCAGGTTCCTCCAGAAGCGGTGAGATGAGACCAGAACGTCTGGGCGAAGCTTTGCAAGGGCGGAGTGCGGACATTCAGCAAGCGGAGTTTACAATGCATAGAGCGAGCATCCCGAATCAAGGGCAGCAAGTGGTGTGCCTTTCGGGGTATCAAGCGTGGGCAGAGAGTCTTGGCGAGCTGAATATCTAGGCGCGATCACCAGGGTGCAGAAAACAAGGTGATCTACACGGAGCATCGCGGAACGATGTAAAGAGGAGTTCCCTTCCTGCTTGCGACAACTGTGATCACGGTAGTAGGTTTCCCGGAAAGCTCGGTTCCTCAGAAGAGGGAGCCTGAAACATCAAGCTTCTCACAGCCTTTCCGAGAACGCTTATCATAGTATGTCCGGACAGTACGGTACCATCCAACTGGGAGCCTGAAACATCGAGCTAGTCACAGCCTTCCTATAGTACTTATCACAGCACAGCCGGACAGTCCGGTACTCTTTGCCACGCTCAACTGTGCGAAGTCCCTGCTTGCCGCCGTCTGCCTCCGCAATAAAGCATAAGATTTCTCCTCACAGGACAGCGCATTGACGTCGATCGCTGCAGCTGTTGGGAAGTCCTCTGCATCTTTGGGAGAAATATGCTTAGTTATGACCGCTATTGACGTTTTCACGACAGCTACAGCACAAAATTGTTCTCAACGCAAGCGCAGTTTGTCATGACTCTGTTGATACATCTCCAGTAAGACGCTTGAGAAGTCTCCCACATTGCAAAACCGTTCATCTTTCTCTGCTCATATTGGTTCTGCACGCTACCAACGTTGTCGCACTCCTTGTCGCCCTGTCTTACCACCCAGAGATTCCTCATCCGAGATCTGGTCCCCAATTTCAAGATGAAGTATCTCTGGCTCTTGACTTGGCTCGTCGCGGGTACAGGCCACTTTGCTTCGGCCAGTGCAGTGTCCTCAAGCGAAGGACTTGTCGATGAAGCAAGCCTCCCTGCTGTGCAGTCCGCTGTCACCAGCGCAGAATTTCGTCTTCGCGGCCGGAAGGACCGCCTCATCTCAGAACTTCAGGCTTACCCAAATGGCGCCCAAGACCAATGTCATCGGGAGATAGAACTCAGCAACCGATGCTTAGGTGGCTCTCGTGGTGAATGCCAAGGGACTGTCAGAGCGTACATCTACGGCCAGCATCCAGTCAGCGGAGCACACACCTTCATTGGTCCAGACGCTCAGCCCTTCACGCCTGGAGCTGGAGAGCCGCCCCAGGATAGGATCGCCATTCCAATCCCCCAGGGTCAAAATGTCACCATCCGCACCCCGATGTGCTTGAACAGTGGCCGCATATTCTTCGCATCCAATGACGGGAAGCTTCAGTTCTCTGGCGATCTGCTGGACGCTAAGAGTCTCGTAATGCCGTCAGACGCCAACACCAAGGACAAAAGTCGCCACGTGAAATGGTCATTCATGGAGTTCACAGTCAATGGAGCTCAAGGAATAACATTTAATCCATCACTCGTCGACTTCGCCGGCCTCCCTCTTGCAATGCGCCTGGAGCATCTCAATCGTGTTCATTCCCCTGTCGACGTTCTTGGCATGAAGGCAGATGCTGTTGCCTCAATTTGCGAGAAGTTGATCCAGCAAGCCAAGGTCGATGGTCAGCCGTGGAATCACCTGTGCGTCCGGAGCGAGGACAACAAATCATTCGTGCGGGCCCTCGCTCCGAAGACTCTAGCCAGCATGAACGCGACCGCTTTCGAGAACTACTACGTGCCATACGTCGATCAAGTCTGGGGACAGTATACTGGCCAGGATCTTGTCCTCGATCTTGGCGCTGGACAAGGTAAACATACATGTCGGGTCCACAGTGACCAGATCATGCACTGCGGTGCCACTCCATTCCCCAAGCCATCTGCGCGGGATATCTTCAGCTGCGACTCGGGTCCTTTCCGCGCCACTTCCAATGAAGTCGTTGATCAGATCATTGCCCGTCTGTGTGCTGGCTTTACGAGAAGCACGCTACATATTGGGAGTGTCCATCCTAGCAACCAAGTTCGGCCATCGCAATACTACCAGCATCCAATCACCAACCACTTCGCCAGGTTTGTGCATGAAGCCAGTCACGAAGGCAGGGGCTACGCTTTCCCAGTGGACTGGGTCAGCCCCCCGAACGCAGCCTCCATTGACATGGTCCATGGTCAGTTCACGTTGAAGGACTCGGGCAAGCTGACAGTGACTGTCGGAGGGTGGCGCTAATGACAAGCACACTCCGTAGTGTGGAGGAGTTCCTGGCGTTACATAGGCGCATGGTGCGAGACGACTCGGCGTTTTGATGGAGAAACGTAATGCGGTGCGTGTCAGGTGGTGCACGGAGTGCTGGGGATCTAATGATTGCAGTGTTGGTAGAGCGCCTTTGAGTCGTAGATGAAAATACGCTAACATCTTGTTGATTGTACCTTGCGCACGTTGACCCTCTTCCACAGCATAACCCGACTGCACTCTGCTCTCTGAACTTGGGTAGTTATAGGAGAGTTTAGCATAGCCTTTGCGGGCGTACGGGGAGCGATGTCTTCTTGACGGTCGGGGAGACAGCAGCATAACCCCTATCCATCCCGCCCAGCAACAGGTCCTGCCATCGATCGTCATCTCTTGGGCTTGTTGAGGATACGGAGGAGGTTGACTGAAAGTGTGCTCCCCGTACATACGACCGAGAGCCTGACGGTTTGCGATCAATGCCCCGACTATGCAGAGATAACACTTCGAGACGTCTGGTTTGCACATTGAAGTCATGCATGGTCAAATTGGACAGCGTCTCCCTTTTGAGTTCATGGTGCCAGTGCCGAGTATCTGGTTGGTTGTTGCGACAACGGCCTTACGGTGTGAAAGTATATCATTCGTTCGCGATACGTCAGTCCTCGCTCAAATTTGCAACTGTTGTCATGCCATGAAACCCGAGCGAAACACCAGCTTGAATCTCCAGGGAGTTCGTGATCCAACGCAGTGTGGTCATGCCGGAGGTAGGAGGTCTCGACCACGTTTTGAGACGACATCTGCGAGGATATCTGGTAGTGCGTGAACGGAAGTCTCCGGTGATGAGGAGTGGAATGATGCTGCAACTGGAAGCTTCGTGGGGTCGAAAAGTAGTCTCCAATCGGAGTTTTGGAGCACAGAGGCTTATGAGACCATTGGTCTTGCTGCTGACTTACTCTTCGTCTTGTACGCTCGCTCGCTGGGATCTGTCACGGAGCCGCGAATGCGCAGTGGCATGATGTGATTGGTTGGATCCCATCAGGCATTGGCCTGTGAAGTCAGAAGCTCCACGATGGACCTCGCTTCCACTGATGACCAGCATCTTGATCGTCGACGATGTCCAAAGAGCCTTGTCGTAGAGTCGGGTTCGGTCGAGCATCGTCGATACTTGTTGATGAAGAAGGCGTCGTACCTGGTGTCTTCAAGATGCGGCCTTCAAGTAACTCAGAAAACGTCCTGCGGGTGCCGTTGAGTGCGCATGATATCCGGCCTCCAAGTCGTGTTGTGAAAGATTTCGTTAGATGCCATCTTGCTACGGGTGAATTGGATCGTCATGCCGTCTTTTGGAGGTTTGCGGTGGTTTCGTCAAAATGTGGTCGAGCTCTGCTCTCACTGTCTGGTTTCACTCAGCTTCTGATCATAGAGATGTAAGCTGCCGGTCTGCTACGCGAGTGTCATCATCATGTCGAAGCTCGAGAAATGGCTTACAGAGGATCTTTGTGGCGGCACTCCCTGTAGGCCACTGAACTTCACTCTCTCGATAGTGACGAGAGGTAAGACGTCGGTCTCTTCTGGTACCAGTAGAGATTTGACGATGCGTAGGCCGGAAAGCGAATCTGCAAACCGGCGTTTTGCGGATGAACGCTGGTTCTTGCGTCCGCATCCCGCACACTATGCCGTGGTCGATGACCCCGGAAACCGCAGATGTGACTTGATCCTGGGAATTCTTGTGCACAAACCTCTCTCTGCTCGCATAGACCATCGCTCAGTGAGTGTGATGCATATATGCTGCGGAGAACATCACCGTAAGAGAGTTCGTAGGCAAAATCGTAGGTCGTGTTCTGCGGCGGTGACGTGGTGGCGGTACATCTTGAAGTGCGTGTTCAGTGTAGAAAAGACATTCGAGGCGCGAGAAGTCTGACGCGTGGGAGGGGAACTTACCTGGCGGCAACTTCGTCAACGGCCGCCAGTTGTGCAGGGGATTTCGTTTTGACACGGAAATACGCTCCAGAAGGCATGTACATACGTCGCTTGAGTCCTTCCATCCTATCCAACTGATCTTCTCCAAGGCTTATCGACGGCTCTCTGCTCCATCATACTCAGCTCACTTTCAATATCGCGGCCCCTTTCAATATCGTGACCATCGCGTGAAGGGCTGTAGTGGCACCCGTATGTTCCAGCTACCTTATATGTACCATGGTCACTGAATACATTCTCTCAGCATCGCTGCTGCTTCACCAACCATGGTCCACGCTAAGGCTTCCAGGCAGGAGGCGCGGCAGCAAAGGAGGAGTCAATGGCGGCAGCCCGGTTGCGCAGGAGGCGCCAGCGGTGCGAAAGCACTCGAGCGGGAGCGTGAATACTGGCATTGTCAAGGCCGATTTTCAATCTTATTCTGCAATGTAGCTAAGGCGACTCGACATGGCGAACCGTCTGAACCCGTCCTCCAAGACGGAACGAGTGGCTTACACGTGCGCTTAATCTGAGCGATAAGCTTGACACTCTATCCTTCATGCAAACCGCATGTGTTGCTGACAAACCTATCAGAATTTGTGTCATTTTCTGCGCCACGTCTCACACATCTCCACCATCTCATCGATCGCCGTGCGGACCAACTTCACTTCCTCTCTCGTACCAATACTCTCGTCCGGCTGGATGGAGTTAGCATCGCCCGTGCGCCTATTGATCCAGTCGGAGTGCCAGCGCGGGAGCTCCTTGTGCCTTAAGTACTTCTTGAAGGCATTCATCTGGACGTCTGTAGTCGATCTGGCGAGCTTGACCTCGATCTTGGCATGGTCTTCTGTGAACGTGGCAGCGATGCCTTTGCCAGCCATGAGGAAGGACTTTACCATCAGCTTGATCTTCTGATTAGGCCAGAGGCGACTGATGGATGTGCGGGAGAGAGTGATGCGTGTAAAGTGACGGACCGCTTCCTTAGTCATGCCGGGAACAGGGTAAGGGTATGTCGCCTCATGTGGTGTGAGTGCCTTCCATGCCGCAATGTACTCGTCGAAGAGAGCAGTATTGGCAGCGCTGGCAGTGATCGTGAAAGAGTTGGTGTAAACTTCCTTCATCTCGATCAGCTTCTGCCTGGGACCCCAGCCGAGCATGGTCCATTCGAAAGGAGGAATGGGCGCACAGTGCCACACCGGCACCTCGAAGGCGACAGCAATCTCATAGCACACGCCAAGTTTGACGGCATATTCCCAATCTGCTGCTTGCTTTGTTGACTCCTCCTTCACATCCTCTTTCTCATCGTTAGACTCTTCCTCGTCGTCAGAGAAGAGGTCTTCCAATGTGTTCTTGGCTGGGTCGGACTTCTCCTTGGAGGTCCCATCTTCCTTCTCCTTGCTTTTTGTGTCGTTATGCTGAGCACGCTTCCGCAGCCAAGACATGATTGTCTCTCCTCGACAAGCCTCCGCGATCGGCACACCGCAGGTGATAGCGACGCACGCCTTGTTCCAGCGCTCAAGGACTTCAGCTGGCTCGCGCTCTGTCTCATTGCGCTGGCAGTCCTTGATCAGAGCCTTGACAGCATCCTCAAGTCGCCTGAGCTTTTTCTCGAGCTGACAGATGTTCTTCCCGAGCAGCTCGAGCATTTCGCCAGTGATGAGCTCGGGGTCCTCCGCTTCGAGCTTGTACTTCACCAAATTGAGGTCGTTAAACCACTCGGTAGCGATTGGCTTGTAGATACGTCCGTCGTCAAGCTCGAGCCTCTCTCGAGACACCGCGATGTTGTAGTCATTATTCAGAGGTTTCCATCCAAAGATCGCCTTAAGACAGAAGCGCTCGACCGCCAGCTCTCGCTCGAGATCCATACCTGCGATGGCTCCGACTCGTCGCCGGCAAAGGTTCTCGATGCTCTTGTATTTCTCATTTGCAGCAATGAAGCGGTTCTTGATGTCTTGGAATATGGATGCGGTCTTCGGCATTTTGAAGGCGATGTTGGCGTGAATTCAGTGTGTGCAGTTGGTCAATTGACAGGCGCAGGTTGACAAGATGGTGGAACTATGTGTAGCGGAAGAAGTGAGTGGTGTCGGTAATACTCCAAGTTGTTGTAAAAGTGCAGGAGTTCTGTAGCCAGGAGCACAAGCAATGAGTTGCCGCGAAGCACATGACAAATCCTGCAAAGCATTCACTCACCCCGCCCATTCACTTTTCGAGCGTCACTAGCAGAGTCAATACCTGGACCATGCAAGCGACTTCCAAGGGGTCGATTCGCTGCAAAACGCCCTTGCAAACAGCCTCATCTGCCTCCATAGCACGCGCGACATACTAACGACATGTGATCTTGCCTCCGCGGCATTGCGATCAAGATCGCCATGGGTCTATCCTTAGTCTTGGCACCACAGTCATCACTTGGTCCGCACGTCGGAGTATATGTTGCTTGCGTGACATATAGACGGACTGTGTTGGCTCAACAGTCTTGCAGTGTGGTTCGGAGACTGCTTTCGTGGTTCCAGATATACGTCCACCTCAATGCGACGTAGTGTCTCAAAGAAAGCTATTGTCCTTCATCCTGTAAGACATGCGTCAAAGGAGGTGAGAAACATGAGTCGGGGACCGCCTCGGAAACCAATCGAAGCGTCGTCCCAAAATGTTGCAAAAGGCGACGGCGCCCTAAGCTAAGTTAGGGTGGCAATATATACCACCAACATAAAAGGCGTTGGGAAGAAGTGATGGAGACTGTGCGATCGAGCAAACACTTAGGTGGAAAGTGACGCAAACCCTTTGGCTGCACCTTGGTCGTCGTCTTGGTTATCGTCTCGGTTGCGCTCATGCCTTTGCTCCCAGGTGAATGTAAGGCGTGGGAGGCGTTTTACAATAGTGCTGACGCTTTTGCTTAATCGTTGTGCTGGAGTAACGCCGAACTCTGGTCATGTTCGCACTCTACCGCAGTGCCATGTCCTTGCCCGCGTTCAAGTGTTGCAATTCGGCTTCGCCAAGTCAAGCTCTGCGGTGTTGGGAGCGGCGTCGAAGAGATTGCTTCATGTGTCTCGTTTCATAAACGCCTCCCACCATGCTGATAGTGCTGATTGCTGAATTTCCCCAGGTAAGGTCACAGTTCTTGTGATGATGTCTTCGACATCACCGGAAGCCCATGAGGGTGACCGTGAGAGGTGATATAGCCAAGAAATCCAAGATAGGAAGGAAGCACGCCGGGTAATGACATCTCGGCTGCACTCCACAGCGCCTGCCCCATATGGCTTCCCCGAAGTGGACCCTTAGTATCAATAGCGCCGGCTAAAGAGAACAGTGCTGGTCCAGAACTGTTTCGAATATAGCCGCTCGTTGGTATATAGCATAATCGCTGCAATATTGCTCTGGAAGTTAGGGTCAGCATCATCGCAGTCATCATATCATGCACTTCCCGATTTCGCTGAGGTCCAGCCTTCTGCCCGTTTCAACGGCCCTGGCCGATCCTTGAGAAGGCACTGAACCTGTGCACGAGCCGAGGTGTCGATCTTATTTACACCGAGCTCGAAGTGAGGATGAACACGCCGTCCACGCCAGAGAAGCTTCAGGTGCAGAAGAAGGCTGTCATTCGTATGGCGCGAAGTTGCCTTGCTGTTGAGAGGTGTATTGATATCACCACTTGATGAATCGTCCTGCCGTGAGGTCAACATTGGCGTCTGACATGCTGACTGAGCCGTGATAGGGTGTTTCTGACAAATACTCCTGGGTCCCCGGCACTTTTGAAGGAGAAGGTGGTGCGCTGGGGTGGGAGGAGTTGTGCCACCATTAGTCTAAGAATGGATAATATATGCGTGCGGCTCAGCCTCATGGTCTGGGACGTTGTTTCCTCAATGTGGAAGCGTGGCGAGGGCGAAATGGGGATCACTGTTGCGTTTCCCCCGATTAATATTACTCTATGCAGAAGTCGGCGCTATGGCAGGGTATTGGTAGAGGGCATGTCGTATGTCTTACGGGCTCATAAATCCCTGCAATTGTGTAACACAATACGGGCTATCTAGCTATGTGCATCTCGCATGTATGCCATCTTCCCTTACCTCGCTGTCGTCGTCGTTGTCGCAGTCTAAGAACGATTTTGATCCAGAATTTTGAGTTAGTCTGAACTATACGCGGACAGTCTTAAAGGTACGCCTAAGATTTCAAGGACATTGCAACATGGCGCGGACTGCTGCATACGATAATAACGGCCATGGGCATCTCTGCATAGGGTCGGTATGTCTGTGATCTCGTCACCGCGATGAAGTTCTGTCCCCATATTGCTTATGTGTGGAGGTTGATATGTTCGGTTGAAAAGGAGATGCTCTCGGAAAGTTGGTGGCTTCCCTGCCATCAAAGGTTGTTTCTGCGACGACATGTCGTCTGTTGCCGCTTCATCATCTCCCAGTGCAGTCACTCCCCTACATCTACTGTACTCAGTGTTGCCCGAGGTCATAGCAATGATGCATCATGATGACTACTGGCTGAAAGGTTAGACCTCATCGATGGCTTGCACAGCGAAGAGCTCCCAAGCTGGTCCCGAGACCCGAGCCGACCACTCCTTTCCCGACTCTTCTTCATCAAGCGAGGTGAGGTCGCCCTGCACTCGGATAAGTGCATGTTCGAGAGCACGAAGACCTGCACAGTCGTCGCCGTTTGGAACTCCCACGATATTGCCGCGTGCAGGACAAGCTTTCCACACGCCGCCACCATGCGACCGGTTTTCATCCAGCGAATGAGGTCAGCGCGCATCGATATGGAAGGCTCAGGAAGGATGCAGCCAAGCACTTCTCGCTGCTGTCTCACGCGAGCAACACGCTGCCAA
Source organism: Mycosphaerella arachidis (assembly GCA_001297265.1). Taxonomy (NCBI): domain Eukaryota; kingdom Fungi; phylum Ascomycota; class Dothideomycetes; order Mycosphaerellales; family Mycosphaerellaceae; genus Mycosphaerella; species Mycosphaerella arachidis. The sequence continues at coordinate 59,034 of LIHB01000130.1, forward strand.
GGCTCGGCGCAAACGGACGTGGCGGGCGTGTTCAATGGCCTTCTCGTTGGAGCTCGGTTCTTAGGACATGTCTGGTGACGACATACCCTCGAATCAACACAGTCGACAGAACAGGCCATGGCGAACACAGAGATATGTACATACATCCGAGTCAACAGCTCCCTACCATTCACCGCGGAACCCGGTCTAGCTGCTGGAAATCCGCCACTTTAGTCTGCACCGACCCTTGTGCCAAGGGAGCCCTACCCCTCCTTCCTGCAGACCGGCACAGCGTGCACCGCACGGATCATTTTGCCCCCAAACGCCGCTGGCAGATATAGACGGCAGTCTTTCCAGCCTTGAATCATCCAGACTTCATCTCACCATCACCCCATATCTCCAGATCTTACTCCGCAATTCCCCGGATTCTTCCCCAGCGGTTCGAGCATCCGCCGCGACAGCCCGACACCATGGCGCTTGGTACGCCAGCCATACCCGTGCAGCACGGCTTAGAGCACGAGAAAGCCAATGGCGTCGAAGGAGAACATAAGCACATGTTTGAAGACGTGCACGAAGCAGCAGAACGTGGACATGTCGCCACTGACCAGTATGAGGCGTGCGAGTCCCGATGACTTACAGCAAACTGACAGCAATCAGATACGGACGTGCGCTCGTCGAGCTGGATTCAAAGGCAGAGGCTCGGCTCAGACGCAAGATTGACTTGTTCATCGTGCCCACCGTAGCACTGCTCTACCTCTTCTGCTTCATTGACCGTGCCAACATCGGCAACGCAAGATTGGCCGGTCTCGAGAAGGATCTGAAGCTTACTGGCTACGACTACAACGCCGTCCTGTCTGTCTTCTACATCAGCTACATCGTCTTCGAGATCCCATGCAACGTCCTTTGCAAGTACATTGGACCAGGATGGTTCATTCCTGCAACCGCATTGGGCTTTGGGATCATGTCAGTGGCATGCGGCTACGTCAAAAACATGGCTCAAATCTGCGGCGTCCGCTTCCTTCTTGGCCTGTTCGAAGCTGGTATGCTTCCGGGCATCGCCTACTACATGAGCCGCTGGTACCGACGCAGCGAAATGGCGTTTCGTCTGTCGCTGTACATCGTTATGGCGCCTCTGGCAGGTGCTTTCGGTGGTCTTTTGGCATCCGGCATCTTGAAACTCCCACACATGGGCAGCTTGCACAGCTGGCGCATGATCGTGAGTCGACTGCGAGGAGTCAGCGCGCTTGATGAATGCTGACAATTCTATAGTTTGGTATCGAGGGCATCATCACAATCGGGTTATCGCTGATAGCCTTCATTACACTCACTGACAGACCCGAGACTGCTCGGTGGCTTTCGGCCGAGGAGAAGGAGCTCGCGATTGCTCGCATCAAGTCTGAGCGAGTAGGTACCACTCGCGTACTCGACAAGATCGACACGAAGAAGCTACTCTCTGGCATTTTCAACCCGGTCACCCTGGCGACTTCTTTCATCTTCCTGCTGGACAATGTCACTGTTCAAGGCCTTGCATTCTTTGCGCCGACGATTGTCAAAACCATCTACCCAAACAAGAGCGTCATCGGACAGCAGCTCCGGACTGTGCCACCTTACGTTGTTGGTGCGGTCGGAACTCTGGTCGTACCATACCTCAGTTCCAAGACCGATCGCCGCTCGATCTACGTCGTCGCTTCTGCGCCATTGATTATGATCGGCTACATCATGTTTCTGGCCACTGGCGTCAGCGATGCAGAGGTTCGATACGGTGCGACCTTCATCATCGCGTTCGGCGCCTTCTCATATGGGGCTCTTTGCAATGCGCAAGTCTCTGCCAACGTGGTCTCGGACACAGCACGATCTTCTGCGATCGGCACAAACGTTATGCTGGGCAACATTGGAGGGCTGATCTCCACGTGGTCCTTCCTGCCGACTGACGCACCTAACTATCCGATTGGAAATGGGTTGAACCTTGCGACTTCGAGCACGATTCTGCTGCTTGCTATCGGATTATTGGTCTGGATGAAGGTCGATAATAAGAGGCGAGACAGCAGAGACGTCGATGCTGAGCTGGCTGGCTTGGAACAGAGGCAGATTGAGGATCTGGACTGGAAGCACCCAGCTTTCAGATGGAGACCGTAGGCTTATGTCCGCCTCGTTCTCCCCTGCGAGCTCGACGAAGCAAAGACTATACCGCAATGCAGTGCATCCAATTCCTGCCAAGCACTCCGTTCCCGTCTCGACTTGCCATTGCGGCTCTTGCTGATTACGGACGCCCGCACATCCCGTTCGGCCAAAGTCTCAGGTCGCAACCCTGAAACGGTCTCTCGGTCGAGAGTACTTCAAGACTTTTTCTAAAGTCGTCTTCACACAAATATCGACAGGTCCATTCACGTATTTGCACCCTTTGACAGCTCATACGCAGCATCTCGAAAGCAGATTGAGATAGAAAGGGTACATCTCTCACACGCCGTTGACGAGGATCCCGCGACGTCGCCACGTCACACAACAGGCATTGCGCGGCAGTGATCACATGATCAGGAGTGCATTGAAGGACTGAGTCTCACACGACCGCGAGTCTACGCCTATTATTCCGCGTGAAGTGGCACAACCTCAGGCCAAGAACCGACAGTCGCGTCATAGACCGTGTCTAGACAACACCTCCTCCGGACCTGAGTCCGCCCCTTGCGCCACCACTTCAAGCTCGGGGAGCACAGTCCAATATGGGGAACACGATCAGCCAGCTGTTTCCCCCAAAGCCTGATCTGACCGAAAAGGAGCTCGGTGATCTCGAAGGCAAAGTCTACATCGTCACCGGCTCAAACACAGGCGTGGGCAAAAAACTCTCACAAATCCTCTACTCAAAACACGCCACAGTCTACGTCGGCGCGAGATCCCAAGAAAAGGCCCTCAAAGCAATCGACTCCATCAAGACAGCACATCCCACCTCGAGAGGAAAGATCTCCTTCCATCCTCTCAAACGGACGTAGCAACGTGTTCCTCGCTCTGCGCATTCTGTGTCTTCTCCGCCATTGGACTTCTCTCGCGAATCCTCTTACCATAGACCTTAAACAGTGCAGCCACGGCACAAAAGATCGTGGCAATGCCCGCGAGGATGAACCTGGTCATTCTCAGCACTCAGTAATCCATGAACCCTACGAGTCCCGACTTACATAGCGTAATTCGGCCCCAAATCCCCAAACATGTGCGCCTCGAAGAGTGGGAACACACCACTCAGAACTGCTCTCAGAAAGCTCATCGGCGAAAGCGCACTAGCTGTATGGCTCGTGTACGTATCGCACAAGTATCCGGAGAGCACATTGTCGAACTCGACGACAGCGTAGCCAAAGAGGACGAGAGAAGCAATCGAGGCCCAGGCCGAAATTCCGCGGATAAGTGGCGGCATTGTGAGACCGAACCACCAGAGTCCAATGGCGAGGATCGGTGCGGCGATGAAGAAGCCCATGAGTTTATCTTCCGGCTCGATGGCGTGAACGCTCTTCCTGCATGCAATGCGAATGTCGTAGATCCTTGGCAGGAAGGTGAAAGCCACGCCGACGGCGATTGAGAGGGACACGAGGGATGATTCCAAGACCGTAAAGCCGTATTGTTTCACGTAAACATTTGGGAGCGCCGCAGAGAAGAGGTAGATGACGCCGTAGACAGTGGCCGCCATGATCGAAGTGAGAAAGACGATAGGCTCGGTAAAGAAGAGGCGTACTGGAAGCGTGAGCGATGTCTGGACAAAGGTTCTGAGGTCGGGTGTGGCGTCGCTGTCGTCCACTGACAGTTCCGAAAACTTAAACCGATGTTTGATATCCTTGACTTGCTGCTTCAGCATTTGTGATGGCCTGGATTCTTTAATGGCAAGACACATAACAGCAAGGCCAGCAGTGACTGCAGCGGCGATCCAGAAGTTCCACTTCCAGCCAAGATGGGACTCGTTGATGACGGTTGTGATCGCAGGCGCGACAGCAAGACCTACGATCGACGAGCAGATCCAGATGTGAATGACCCAGATGCGAGCTTTGATATCCCACATGTTCTCGACGCTACCGGCTGCAACGACCTCCACTGGCGGTCAGTATGTGTGTCTAACGGGAATATCATGATCATAACGTACCGCCGGCATGGCCGAAAGGAAGCCCGTGATGAAGCGCACGACGATGACGACCGCCAAGGTAGGGCATGCTGCCAGGACGACGCATGCTGCACTGAAGCCAACGGTTGTGGTTACATATACCGCCGAACGATTCTGCCAAAGGTGGGAAGACCAGAGCACCGAGTGCCTGGCCTAGCATATAGATCGTGGTAAAGCAGAACAATGCCAGTTCAGTGCTGATGCCAAGCTCGTCCTTGGCCACAGGTGCAACCGATGATCCGGCATTGCTTACCATCGTCATGTAACCCTCGATGATGCAGATAATAGCAGAGTCGTATATCTTTCGTAGCAGGGACCATCTTCGAGGGTGTACTGATTCGATACCATCCTGCCTCCAGCGAACGATGCCTTCTTGATCGGCATAGAGACCCTTCGACTGCAGGGCGTTGATAACATCCGTTGGTATGTGAGTCTTTGTCCATCCAGACGATGCGATCGAGTTGGAGTCCGTCTCAGAAGACGACGAAAAGTCAGTCTTCTCACTCTCAGAGTCTTTTCGCGCCACCGGCTCAATGGCCCTGGCGTAGGCTACTTTCGAGGCCCAGATCCAGTTCTCCAGCATATTCGTTGTCTCTTGCAGATGGCATGCATGATGAAGATGCAGGATTTGAGGAGGCGAGTTGCACAGAAGCATATATAGAGCTTATCTGTCTCAACGGACGGGAGCTCTGAGGAAAGGCCCCCCCCCCCCCCGAGGCTTGACCTTCTAGCCG
>LIHB01000131.1:2651-63064 GCA_001297265.1 Mycosphaerella arachidis
AGTTCCGGAGTTCTTGTTTGTAGATTTTAAGCGTATCTCGTTCGTTCGGTTCGTTCGTCTTATCTTTTCTTAAGTCGAGTAGGCTTATTTTTAAGAGAGAGAGTCTTAGTTTCTCTTCGTCGTAACAAAGATACTTACGTCGTCCGCCGCGTAAAGGCGCTCTCTATAGGACGACTCTACTAGGTAGAGAGGGTATTAGGCTTACTAAGAAGATCGTTAATATATATCTAAGGTATCGTTCTTTTAAAGTACGATTTTAGGGTACGTTTCCGACCTAAGAAGTCCTTATATTCCTTTCTCTATTCCCTATATATTACGTAGCGGTAGTTATACGATGTACTAATTCTACTATATAAGGTCTAAGTAGTCGTATTATTATCTTCTTTAGGAGGAGTAGGCGGTAGGCCTATACTTAGCTCCTAAGGTTTAGGTAATAAATTAATATCTATTTCCTAGGTTATTATACCGTCTAAGTACTTACCCTCTATATAATTCTATAGGTCTAGCCTAACTACCTTTACCTAGGTTTAAAGATAGAAGTTATTAAACTTTAAAGGATTATAGTAATTAAGTTCCTTAATTATTATAGTAGATAGGTAGCCCTAAAGGTATTATTTTAAATCTATTATATCTATTAAATTAGACTATTAGATATATATAATACTATATAGAGACCTAAGTCGCTTAATTTAGGCTTATAACTATAAGCTTACTAGATTTAAAAGTCTAGAACAAGGGTATAAGTCTAGAAATTAGAGTATAAAAAACTATGTTTATTATAAGTAGTAGTACCTTTAAGGTACTTATATAAGTCTTCTTTTAATAAGAAACCCTTAATCCCTATAATATAGGTACCTAAGCTTATTTCCTAAAAGCAAGTAATTAAAACGCTTAATTAGGTTATATTACCCTTAAAACCTGCTATCTATGCGTTATCCTAGCGCTTTACAGGATTCAACATAAGTACGGATACCGACGTGTTATCCGCAAAACAGACTTTGAAGATGTAGCCTAGACCATCCCTTTGTCAACTCATGCACATATAGCTTCCACCGCTTATACGCAACCTTCCCTTTCAAGGTGATAGTGGTCCTAGTTTTGTATCCGTGCACCACCCTAGCTAGTACTTCAGTCACGATTTGGCCATTCAGAAGGACGACCTGCGACCAGGCTCTCAATGTAAGCGCAGGTCGATCCCGTACTGCAAAGGGGTGCGAAACGCAGGCATTGATGCCGCTGAGCATGTCTAGATCATTGCAGCCTTATGCGGACCGTGGCAACTATCCACACGAGGCCTGTCTGCAAGTCTAAAAAAAATCTACCGAGCAAAAGCCCGCAGACTCTTCGGACTCTGATACCCCGACGCCCCCAGTTGCTGAATCAAGTTCTATGCAAATCCTGTCAATCCAAGAGCTTGGTTTTAAGCACTTGGGATGCAACAACATAGCCATACCCGCCGCTTAAGTACTCGGGGTAATCGAGGCTGAAGCCTTGGCGCTCGTACGTCGCTCCCGGCCAAAACATTATAGGGTCAGGGATTTTGAGGTACGATTTGAAATGTTTGGGTCGATAAATTTATCGGGACTACTGAGGGGACCTTCGGTCAACTGGGCGTCGGGGAAGTGTGTACGTAGCAGACCGCTGTTCGGGGAATAAGATAAGCTTTCGGGAGCCCTTGCCAGATGGAACCTTAAGGGCAACCGTAGGCTGCGAAGAGTCCAACGGAATATGACGAATGAGCTGCTGAAACGGTATACCGGACTTCTGCCACTACAGTAGAAAAGACACATTCGAAAGCGTACCGGATCTGCCTTGTAGTACATCACGCGAGCCAAGAACCTCCCTATTTCGTGTTCTCCATCTATGCAATTCCAGCTCCCTCAGGGTGTATCCTGCACAACTGACCCTGCTAGTTGCTTATCGTGCTACCAAGCTGCCCAGCACACCGGGAACACCGCAGCTTCGTCAGCTCAGTCGGGATCAGATTTCACAATTTGCACGATGCAGTTCTGTCGCAATGATCAGCACGTGTCTGAAACCAGCGCAGAGAACGTTGCTTCCTTCAACACATCTCCAAATCCCTTCCAAGGCGGCTTCGCCGAACGGATGCGTGTCGGCCCGATGGGAGATGAGCACGACCATTAGTGCTGGCCAGGAAGACGCAGGATACGAAGCAGAGTCTGTCAGCACAATTAGTGTCTGGCCATAGCGAAAGCTGAATCGGTGTGAACGGATGCCTAGGGTCAGCAAACTAGCCTGTTTTGTTCTTGACTCGAGAGGAACAACATCGGTGCACAGCGCAAATGGTATTTAGCGTACCTATGCGTCTCCTTTGCCTCCTATTCGATCTCCAATGGCGGAATTCAACTGAGGACACAACCTCCACAATGCCTCATGCACGGAGGACGTCAGTGACGAGTTTTCCATCGACGTGCCAGCAGGAGACTATATCGAAGTGCTCTTCAAAAGCTCACAGGCAATCGTCTCAGCTGCACTTCCAACGAGCTGAAGCGTGCTGGGGTTACAGGCTACAGCGAACAGTTCATCACTAGCTGTGAGGCTTCACCAGATAGAGCCTTGCATACGATAGTCTGCACAGGGATTCATGCCACAGCCGCAACGCGACCAGGATGCAGCTCATATTACAACCCCCTAGGACCACAGTAGTTCAATGCCGCCGCAGCACGAGAGATCCTTATAAGGACGAAGCCTCTGCTATCTCTTGTGCGCATCGTCAAGTCACTCGCTGGTATTACCTACACCACTTTCGTTAATACAACTAATTCAGACGATCTACGATCACCACATCACATCTACGTCTAAACGATAATATCTAAATACGACTCTTCACACGATGCAGTTCCAGCTCCTTTCCCTCGCCTCTTTGGCCGCATTCGCCTTTGCGGCACCCATCGCCACTAACGGCGTCGGTGTCGGTGTCGTAAGTTCAGCTGTCGGCAGAAGCCGTGGACCTCAGTGACTCTTGCGGCTTCTGCCCCCGCTCTTTGGATACTCGAGCTAACGTGCGCCGTCTTCAGGGTGTTGGTGCCAACGTGGATGTTGGTGTCCTCACCCCAACATCGATCCTCAGCGTTGCAGCAGATATCAAGGCGAACGTTGGCGTTGAGTAAGTGGTACAGAGTTCGAAGAGGCGATCTGCGGTTGGACATCTGTTGACCTGATATCTCAGCGTCGGTGCAGAGATCAAGGCCGCAGTGGCGGCTGAGGTCGATGTGGTGAGTGCATGCGGAAGTGCATACCGTCGTGGCTTACCTGGCAACGTCTCGAGGCTCTTCACGCTTGCAAAAGTAGCTTTGGCGCGAACTGCTGTTCCGTCGAGGAGTAGCAGTCGACCGGCGTCACTTTTGCACATCAGCAAAGCACTGCAGGGCTGTACTGGGAAAGACGATGCTAGCTGGGTTACGACGCAATGGCGCTCTCTACACTTGTGATTCAACGTCAGCTGACTCAAAACCGCTCTAGGACGCGCAAGTCGAGGTCAAGGCCGTTATTGACGCTCTGGTCAAGCTCTGTATCGAGGCGGGAGTTTCAGTCGACATTGCCGCTGAGGTGTAAGTCTTGTCGCTCATCCTCCAAAGTTCAGGGGCCCCATGCTGACTGAACCTCTCATTCCAGTGAGGCCGCTCTTGGAGTGGATGCCAAAATCGATCTCGATGTAGCAATCAACGCAATCATCAACGCTGCCCTTGGAGTTTCTGCGGACGTGAGTAAAATCTGGGCAAGAAGCCATATTACTCCACTTGCGATGCTCAAGTTGTTTATGGCTTCTGCCCCTTCTTCGAGACAAGCACGCTGACATAACTCTCTCAGGCTAATCTTGACGTCGCTGCAAAGGTCGATGCTACGCTCCAGGCTAGCGTGGTGAGTATATGGAGCGTCCTTGAGACCCAACCACGCAACTGACCCTCTCACAGTCCCTCGACGCTCAACTTGACGTGGCCGCCGCAGTCAACGCCATTGTCGACCTCGCAGTCAACGCCGGTAAGTTCCCAACGGTAGCAGCTGCCAAGCTGTTGTCAGGTCTTTTACGAGTCTCGCTAACGCCCTTATTTCCAGGTGTCAAGGTCGATGTGTCCGCTGCTGTCGAGGCTGCCGTTGGTGCCAATGTCAATGTAAACCTCAAGGTCTGCGTTGATGTGACAGTAGCCAAGACGGACTGCGCGTAGGTGTGAAGTGTCAGCGCCATGGTGACTAGAGATGATGCAGGAGTCGTACGAACGACAGTAGTAGTATTCACAGCATTATGATTTTGATGCTGAACCCGAACCCGGATTTTCTTAATATGTAATATATACGCTGTCAGCCTCTGCTGAAATCGCCACTGAATATGGATATCCGACGACATTGATAGCATCCGAACGCTTTATTCACCACCTGAATAAATATACTAACATGAACTTGCGAGTACGCCCTTGCATGGCGGAGAGGATAATCCTTGAGACGAAGGCGCCACGCGTCGCGAAGGTACCGGTGCGTCCAACGGCGCCACGGAGACGAACGACGAGCCCTTGGAGGGCTGGCTCGAGCGTGTCCAATAACGGGAACCAATTCTACTACTTCATCGACCGATCACGGCCACCTAACTAAATGCCCAGGAATTATGCCGATTGAAACTGCCGTACAGTGCTACCGGTACCTCAGACTCATCATAACGCGTGCCACGATGCTTTCGTATTGCCATGAAGTCTTGCTTACCACCGGATCTAACCTGAATAGGCAATAGATCCAGGGTTCTCAGCAGCCATGTTACCCTCAACAACGGCATCACAACACCACGCTATGGCGTGGGCTTGCGTTGCATCCACTCAGGCCCTCCCTCTCTCCGAGAGAGCCTATCACCCACTCAATATTGTAAAATGCTAAGATCAGCCGCTTAATATTGGTTTCACGGGCAAGTCCGTTGCGGCCTAAGGCATGCAGCACTCTGGTTGAGTAGCTTGCAATTGATCTTAGCGTTATAGTTCTGAGACTTTTGGGACAAAAATTGATGCATTAAGATCGCTGTAAGTCAGACTTCGTATCCCTGGTTATAGTCAAGTCCTGGCTATCGGTGTTGGACTATGCTGTCGTCAATACTAAGTGGCTGAACCTAGCAATCTGCAATATTAAATGGGTGAGAAGTGAGCAACGGAAGCACAGATAATTACTGCGTCCAGAACTGTTAGTGCTCCTGTGCAGCGGTACATCTTCTAGCCTAGATCGGTGGCTCTCCTCCGCGTAAACCACTACTCTAGGTTCTCGATATCGGCCTGTTCTGTTGTCAGGCCGAGCATCGGCAGAGGTTTGAGAGCATATAGGCGTCTGTACAAGGTCCATCTCAAGTTGGTTGCGTTGCTTGGAGGCAGGATTCCCCTTTGTACCACTGGCAACGTGACCTTATTGCGAAGAAGAGCTTGACAGGATAGAGATGCCTTTTAGGCTTGATTTGTAGTAACAGGTACAAGAACGCTACACTGTCGGACGCATATGTCCAATGCAGACTCAATTTTGGTGCTGTAGACGCAAGTCGCGTAGTGCACTACAACGCTTCCGAGCTAATTTTGATCATCGTGTCGGCTATGCAGTAGCCTCGCCGGCAGTCTTCTCTTCGAGCGATGTCGTGCCAAGCTGCTGAGCTGCATCCTCCACCGGCGCGTCGCCGTTCACCTTCTTCTCGGTCTTGGCAGTGCCATTGGTACGTCCACCGGCATCAGCATCAGCGGCTTCCTTCTCGAGACGATCGATCTCGGCTTGTGCCTTCGCGATATTCTCCTTGGTTTGTTTGTCCTGATCCTTCTTCCAGGTCTCGAGCTTGCCCTTCAACTTCTCAACTACAGCTGGTACGTCAGCCTGTGACATCGGTGGGTCGACATTGATGCGTGCGAGAGAGTCAATTGTGCCGAGATCGAGATTGAACTTGGAAGCCTCCGGCGCAGGTGAAGCAGTTCCAGTCTTTGCGCCGCGACCGCCCTTCTTCTTCTTGCCGCCGCCACCGATGAAGTACGCATCTTCGTCATCGTCCTTCTTGCTCTTGAGTGCGGTTCCCTTGATGCCAGAAGAATCGACAGTACGTAAGTCAGTTGCAGCGAATTTGCCTGGGCCTGAGATCTCTTGCTTCTTGACGGATGATGGGTCGAAGTGAGCGATAAGTGACTGGGTAATGCGAATTTCCTCCTGGAAGGCAGGTGCGCTGGCCTCCTCAAGCTTAGCCTTGGCAGCTTCCTGTCTCCGTCCGCGGTGGTAGGCATCGTTCTCGGCCTTGCGCTTCTCCTCGCGAATTCGCCTTGCCTCGCGCTCGTACTCTACAGCAGCGCGTCGTTGTTGGTAATAGGCATCCTTGATCTCCTTGACAGCGGCGTATTTCTTCTGCTGATCTTCGTGCGCCTTTGTCCTTTCGTCTCGTAGCGCGTTGAGGTTCTTGAACGCACCGTCCTGTTCGGCCTTGATCGTATCGAGCTCGGCTTGGATCTGGCTGTAGCGATCAGACAGTGCCTTATTGGCCGGATCGTCCATTTGGTCTTTAAGTGCCTTGATCTCGGCTCTCAAAGCATCAATGCCTTTCTGTGCATCGTCGAAGCCGGCGAAACTCTTCTTCAAGCGGTTGAGCTGAGAGATGTCGCTCAATGCCTTCTTCTCGTCCACGATCTTCAGCTTACCACTGTCGACGGATGCTTGGAGCTTCTTGATCTCAGCATCGACGTCGTCCGCGGACTTGTATTGAACCTTCGATCGTTGTGCCTTTGACTCTGCAACGCGTGTCTTGAGCTGCTCATCAAGCTTCTTGATCTTGTCCATGACCTGGCCGCGGCCCGACTTGCTGTTCTTTTGTTGCTCGCGGATGGCATTCTGCTCGGCGCGGAGTTCTTGCTGGCGCTTTGCAGCTGGCGAGTCGGTGTTCTGTGGTCGGGCATTGTCGATCTTGGCCTTGATTTGCTTCTATTGGACTGTTAGCTTGTGCCGCACGGGTAGCCTCATGCGCCTAGCGTATGCATAGGGTCGAATAGGGACTGCCATACCATACGCTCCTCAGCAGCCTTCAATTCCCTCTCGGCCGCAGCCAAGTTCTTCTTATAGGCGTCTTCATCAGGTCGCTCAGGCTTCGCAACGGGTGCGGCCTTCGTGTCCTTCGTCACTTGAGCCATGGCGAAGCGCGTGGTATCACCTCCAGCAAGACTACGCTTATGAAAGCGAGGGCGGCGTCAGGGTGCGTCGGTAGGCGGTGGTATCGGGGAACACGACGCTTAAGAAAGTCGAGAGTCCCTTCCGCGCCAAGATTTCGATCTCGGCTTGCAAGGATAAAATTACTCCACGTGTTCGCTGTGATGTCCTTGAGAACGACAGCAACATATCACTCACCTCCATCGGCCACGTGACAGAGAGAGTACCTCTGTGAGCATGACACGAGTTATCAGGAGTTCGGTAAGTATACTCTCAGCTTAGTCACTGAATGCTTAGACCAAAAGCTCCCTGCTGCTTTTCAGCCAAGGTCTACCTTGTCAACAGCTCTTGGTACAGCACATGTGCCCCTGGAAGCAATCGAATGCAAGCTCTCAATGCATGAAGGACTACACTCTCTGGGCCGTCTATTCTTTGCCGCACCTTGAAACGTCCCATCATACAGCGTTCTGGCTGTACAACAGAGCAACGAGGTCTGGGGAGCATTGTCTCTTCCATCACCATGAACAACCCAGGTCTAGCCAACACTTTCGGCACCCTCGGCGCCGTCTGCTGGTCCATCCAGCTCCTCCCTCAAATCTATCTAAACTGGTCCCGCCACAATGCAACCGGTCTCCAACCCACCATGATGATGTTCTGAGCTTGGGCAGGAGTACCTCTCGGAGTCTATAACATCGTCTCAGACTTCAACATTGCTTTACAGGTCCAGCCTCAGATTCTCGCAGTGCTCAGTCTCCTGACTTGGGTCCAATGCTACTACTATGAGCAGAAGTGGTCCGTTGTACGCTCTCTAGTTGTCGTGGTACCTGTTGCGGCTGTGATGGCTGGGATCGAGGTTGCGCTGGTGTTTGCGTTGAGAATCGGGCTAAAGAGAGGTGTCGAATGGCCGCTTAGTTTGATGGCGGTTCTGGCTGCGTTATTCCTGGCGCTGGGTGTGCTCAGGCACTACTGGGACATCTATACACATCGGACGGTGCGTGGGATATCGTTCCTCTTTGTGGGAATCGATGCGCTTGGTGACTTGACTTCGATCATATCTGTCGTCTTTCAGCCGAAGCTGGATCTTCTGGGTCTGGTCATTTACGGCGTGGAGCTCGTGCTCTGGATAGGTGTCTTTGCTGCTGGAGGCTACTGTAATCTTATTCCATGGACGAAGATTAAGGTCGCCAGCAGGAGACGGAGCGTTGCAGGTCGATCGACTTCAGCTGCCGGACAGCAGTCCCACGATGACATTACGCTCCACGAGATGCCATCCTCTACATCTGTCTTCCGCACACCATCGTCGGACGTGCAGCTCCGCGAACGATCTACCACTGTACGAACGTCGGATCCGCGGCCTCACGAGAACGGGACCGCTGGGTAGACCGACAACTGTGGATCTTGGCGTAATGGCCAAGTTGAGATACGGCTGCTGACCGCGGCCCGTGCCATGTGAGTCACTGACAATACAAAGTTGCAGTCATATGCGAGGCGCGATCCTCTGCCCTCGTCAAGCGAGACTCGGGCCCTTGAGTATAGTGGTAAAAAACATCGTTTGGGACGATGTGGCGGGCATTCGACTCGCCCAAGGGCTCTATGCTTTTTGCTTGTGACGTGTATGCATAGTTTTGCCTCATGTGCTGCCTCATCCAGCCGTGGAATGAAAAACGAGTCAAGATATTGTCGTAATTTAACACGCCCCCCCCCCCCCACATATCTCTGGGACGCCACATGATCGTGGTTCGCACCGCCCCAAGTCTCTGTCGCTGCGAGCATATGAAAGTGCTGTGCTAGTCTCAGAAGAATGTTGAATGTCAGGCAGCAAGGCATCCAGGCTCACTTGTTCTTGGCACGCTAATCTCGATTCGAGACTTTAGCTTCGTCCATGGTGACGCTTCTTCCGCGACGACACAACTTGATTCCACTCACTGAAATCCGACAACCATCACCCACATCGAAATGTCTCGAGGTGGCGGTACCACTCTTTACGTGACAGGCTTCGGCCACGGCACACGCGCACGCGATCTCGCCTACGAATTCGAACGGTACGTCCTGCGAACTAAGCGAAACACCCCCTTTCGAGTCGGCGACGCGATCCTCCCTCGAGTCCCTTTGTCCATCGCAAGCCATCAATTGGGTTCGAGCTGCACCAGCAAACAAGCGCGATGTTGTTATATACCACGAGATGGCACGAGCGACTCTCCCACATTCTTCCCTATATATTCAACGCCGGCGCTCCACCACCCTCGGAACAAGCCATTACCGAAACGAAAACTATATTGACGTCTCTGAAGGTACGGACGTCTCGTCCGCTGCGATATCCCAGCTCCACGCACTGCGTCAAGCAGACTGTAAGTTAATGGGCTATACGAAGCTCTCCGGGGTCTGTGCTAATCATCTTCCAGCTTCGCCTTCGTCGAGTACGAGAGCCGCCGCGATGCCGATGACGCCTACCATGAGATGCACAACAAGCGCATGGGCAGGGACGACGTCCTGAAGATCGAGGTGAGATGAGCACGTGCTCACGTGGACAATGCACAGTGGACTGACGCGCGCTAAGTGGGCTCGGACACCACCTTCCGCTAGCTGGCGCTTCGACACCGGCAGCGAGCGCAATCGTGACAGCCGCGATGGAGGACGCGACAGTGGTCGTCGTGACGGAGGCCGCTCTGATCGTCGTGAGCGTTCACCGCGCCGTGGCCGCTCTGGAAGCCCACCTCGCCGATCACGCTACGAGGACGAAGGTACTCGCGACAGGGACTACGACCGTCGGGATCGTGACCGGGACACTAGGCGTGATCGAGAGCGCACCCGTACCCCAGAGGACCGCGACCGCGATCGCGACATGAAGGATCGTGACCGAGAGGACGAGCGTGAACGCGAGCCAGAGCGCGAGCGAGAGTACGAACGAGAGAACGGTACCAACGGCGAAGAGCGCAAGGGTAAGCATGCATATCGCCTGATGAGCTGTGCGACGTCCGGTGCTAATTTTGTGTAAAGAAGAGCGCGAGCCCGAGGAAGCAGCGGCACCAGCTGCCCACGAGGATCTGGACACCGCCGAGTAGAGGTTTGTTGCTAACTGTCGCTCTCAGCACACATGTTCGAAGTACGTCTTCGGTGACCATGGCGGGAAAGTCCATGCCCTTAACACCAACAAAATTGCAGCGAGGCGTTGGGTCAACTACTGAGTGTATTAGTTCAAAGGACGGATTACATTTCGCGGACCTGCTCAGAAGCAAGACCGAATCGGATACCTACGAAGCGAAGCGAACGGATCCCAACCTCGTACAAGTACTCTCGTCCCGTCGTCGTCGTTCCCGTCACACGTGCAACAACAATCGAAGTCAGACCCCGAGCGAGTCGCCGTTCTCCACCACGTCGTCCTTTCGCCTGCCCGTCGCCGCTGACCCACGTTGAATGACAGCACCCTCGACGCATCCTCGCCGCCGCCGCCGATCCGCTGCGAACTCTCGAACTGACAGGTGAGCAGAACCTTCTCCTTACTTTCACTCTCGTATATGATGCAGACTACAATAGATGTGATGCTCATGTGGTAATTCATGTACTTCTGTCCCGAATGTGGTAGATAGACTTGAATGCTATTCAAGATCCTCCGGTCTTTTGACTGGACTTTGACTCTTCCCGCCCGCCAAACTCCCATTCGCTATGCTATGCTGCCCACCCGGCTCGACATGATGTGTCGCCAGACTTAGGCTGTGCCTCATAAGACCCTCCCGCGTACTCGTGCTGTCCCTCCCAACCGCAAAAGCATCAGCATCATCTTCCGAAGACTGCGACTTCCCTGCAGGCACGCCACCCCCTAACCCATCGTCCTCAATTATCCGATGCGCCTCCCTCTTCGCCTCACGCTTCATCTTGTCGTACTTGACCCAGTTGTAAGCCGCTATGCTAGCAATCGTCACAACCAGTCCAGAGATGTTGATCGGCGACAGTTCGTCTCCGAAGGTCAAGCTTGCAGCCGATATCGTCAGAACTTCCTTAAAAATCCCGCAGACCGATAGTGTAACCACGGACGATCGCTGTAGTAATGCGAATTCTGCTGCAACCATCATGAAGGCCAGAACTCCAGGGAAGAGCATAATCATCGCGCCTAGAAAGGGTCCCTTCTGTTCTCCCAATCCTGCAAGGCCGGCTAGGACTTGTTTCGGTCCTTCAATCGGTAGAGCCAGAAGAAAGAGGACCAGGAACATCACTGGCGTTAGAAAGAAAATGCTACTAAAGGGGTTACTCGTCGCCTTATTCCTCAAGAGCAGAATCTGCGTGAGACTCCATCTAAAGCCCGAACAGAACGACGCCGTCATGACCATGATGAACCCCAATGCGTTGAATGCTGCTTCGCCGGATACCATCATGATTACTCCCACTGTCATTGTCAGGATCACGCTGCAGAGCTTCCAGGTGGGAGATTCCAGGCGAAAGATGAAGGCGAAGAGGAGTACGAAGGCGAGAACGCTGGACTTGCACATGGTGAAGAAGGTTAGCGTTATGAAACGGAGGCTGAAGTTCCCCAGGCCGATGTCGAGGGCTGTGGCGGTGCCGCAGGGGGCGATGCGCGTGAGGTAGAAGGTGCGGGTCATTAATGGTGCTTTCCTTGCAGAGTCCTGGGTGATGGTGGATGTATCGGCGTCGTCTCCATCGTTTTCGATGCGGGAGTAAGTTCCTGAGTGAGACTCGCTGTGGATGTCCTTGGCGTTCCAGGGCCGGAATTGCGGAAAGAACCAGATTGTTATTGCCGCGGCGGAGAACTGCACGAGCATGTGAATGGATGTGGTGAAGAGGGGGAAGTGGAAGTCTAGGTTTTCGGACGAGAACATCCATTTGTTGTAGACGGAGATGGAGATGGAGAAGGTGTACCAGAGAGTTATGAGCAGGGCGTTGATGATTACGTGTCGGAGCATCGCGGCTTTGGCGATTCCTTCTTCTGATTTTTGGTCTGAGGAGGAAGAGGATGCGATCCGTTCGTCGAGGTGGGTGTGTTGGCGTTTCCGCCGCCGCCGCTTTTTGCGTTCGGTGTGTGTGAGGCCGGTCTCTTCGTCTTCGTCTAGCTCTTCTTCTTCTTCTGAGGATCGCATGTCGTCCAGTTCGAGATCGTCGCTGAGGGTTCCTGCTGATGCTTCCGATCCGGATCGATCTTCGGGGTGCCTGCCTCCCTCTCCTGTTTGACCACGGTGCCGGTGTTCTGCAGTATGACTTCCCGTAGCTGCTCCAATTAGTAAAGATCCGCTTGGCCTTCGTGCATGCGTCGGAGGAGACGTGGAGTGCTCCATTATGGAGTGGTTGTGCTATCGTAGGGCTGACATGCGGTCGTTGTGTCGCGATATTACGAGGCTTTGTGCGCGTTGATGTGGTATGCCGGAAATGTACGAACGGCGAATTCAGTACAATAGGATTCCGCGATATGGCTGTGAGTGAATGCTACGCTACAGCACATGTTCAGATGCATAAGATGATGTTTCCCCTGTGATCAACATAACTGTTGCAGGGTCTCTCGGCTTTCGGATGCACCACTTTCACCTTATCTTTAACATGGTCATCTCCTTCACAACCTTTTCAGATATTGACATGATCATGCTCTCCTCTCGAACGGCGCCTCGCCAACATTAATGAAGTCCCTTTCATCTCGCTACGTTGTGTAGGCCCTTGGGGCACGATGGAGTAGTTCTGTTCCTATCATGTTAATGCTGAGATGGATTCGGGGTCGCATCCTTCATCGCGGAGTGACCTCCAAGTCTCCGATTCTTCATGGCCAATTCAACCGCATAGGACCCAAGCATGAGTCGCACTCGCAAGACACTTACACACTGATACTGGACGACAGAAAGAATATCGCAATCCGATGTGCTTGATGACGGTTGGTCCTGATGCTAAGGACAAAGTAGATGCCACGGCATCCGGCGACTACTGCAGCTACAGAAAAGCCGGAGGGACAAGCGTTCTACCACCTCGCTTGACACATTCCTTATCTCGGACCCAAACCCCCTCCTTTGGTGCGCATATCATCCCGTTACATGATCGACCTCTGCGATGGCCCGGCTGCTGGGCCAAGAGCAGCTGGAGCGCCCCTACAGCACTGCAAATTCAGCTCCCCCAAACGAAGGGCCTCAAGAATGCGCACTAGCGCCCGTAACCAGCGGCATGAGTACTACACACGGCAAGGGGTACGGGATCAATGTACCGTAGTTTCTCCCTGCAATCGACTCTCTCATAGTCTTTCCATCATTTTCGTTCTTCACTTGCCACGCCACGATGTACAGCCTGGCAGTTCTCATGTGGTGTGCCAAGGCGGCATTTGCACAGCTGAGCATAGAGATTACCACCGCCTCCGACGAGCTTCTTCCTAATAGTACGGATGGCCGGGTACGTACCTAATCGGTGTCAGACAGTGGTCCGGACAATAGTGCGGTCTTCGAGACATGCACTGCAAACCGCGCTTCGAGCTAACATCCTCTGCTTGCAGGTTATGGTTTTGTTTGCCCCAGCAGGAACCGACCCTCTCGATGACACCGATGTCACGAGCTCCCTGGACAAGTTCTTCGGCAAGAATGTGCTCGGCCTCACAGCGAATGACAGCATTACCTTAACTGAAGGGACTGGTGACCAACCACTGTCAGAGGTCTGGGGGTTCCCAAACGCCAGCTTGGACGATGTCTCGCCAGGAGAGTATCGCGTCCAAGCTTTCCTCAACAAATACGAGACGATCACTCGTAGCGATGGCTCTACTGTCAGTGTTCGTTTCCCCTGTGGCGATGGCGCCGTTCCGATCAATGGTCCGGGAAGTTTGACCACCGAAGCATTGAACGTAAACATCACTGGTAAAGAGCAGACGATAGCGCTCAGCTTCAACAATGTCACTGCGCCTGTGGAATTCAACGGCACAGAGACAGGTGGTTGCAGTCAAGGAAATTACCAAGACACTAATCTTCTGAAGCACGTAAAAATCCGTAGCGATGTCCTGAGCAAATTCTGGAACCGAGATATGTATATCGGTGCCAATGTGCTCCTTCCATCTGGATATCACGATACCGACAGAGAAACGAGGTACCCAGTCCTCTATCATCAGAGTCATTGGCCAGCCGACACTGGTTTGTATGGCTATACCACAGATGATGAATTTACAGCTGCTTGGGACAGCGGCATCGTACCCAGCACGACAGACAGACCTACACCTAAATTGATCATGGTGCGTGAATAAGATCGTCGTGTTGACGAGTATCTCCGCAAACAATGCTGTTGCTAAACTTACCTGGCAGGTAACCTTCCGCCACGAGACGCCATTCTACGACGACTCATACGCCGTCAACACTGCCAACATTGGTCCATATGGTGATGCCATCAACGATGAGCTTATTCCTTATATCGATGCCCACTTCAACACCATAGCTAAGACCTCTGGGCGAATCCAGGATGGCGGCAGCACCGGAGGTTGGGAATCCGCTGCAAACCTCGTCTTCAGACCTGACCTCTTCGGTGCCTGCTTCTCGTCTTATCCAGACTCACTCAGCTTCAGGCGGCATCAGGACATCCCTCTGTACAATGCTACGAGTGCATACACGAGACCTGATGGCAGCAAGATATACTCGATACGTGAGGTCATCAATGGCACCCTGACGGACGTTACGACAGTCGACCAAGAGAATCACTGGGAGCTCACCTTTGGTACGAACTCGAGGTCGTCCCAACAGTGGGATATCTGGAACGCTGTGTTCGGCGTGCAAGGTGTGAATGGTTACCCTTTGGAACCTTGGGACAAAGTCACTGGCGAGGTGTACCCCGAGGCAGTGGAGTACTGGAAGCCCATGGACTTGGCACAGTACATATCCGACAACTGGGATAATGAGCGCAACTTAGGTGAAGTGCTCCGGAACCGAATGTTCATATATGTTGGTTCCTGGGACAATTACTTCCTCAACGAAGGAGTTGAAGAATTCCAAAAGACAGTCTCCGCGCTCGGTGGACCTGACTGGGCCAATGTGACGATCCTCGACAAGCAAATCCATGGCGGCAATTATCAGCTTCGTCCCACCTGGAACTACCTCGATCTGGTCGTGAATTGGACTCGAGATCATAGCCCAACGGGCGAGACGCCTTTGGCAGATTCTGTGACGAAGCAGTCGAGCCGAGGAAATCTATGGGATGAGGTCATAGCGCGTGGTGGCCACGAAGCTGCATTGGCACGTCAGTCTCCGCCTTCTATCAACGCAACCAAGTCATCGGGAGGTAGTGTCCAGGGAGATGTCGGGCGTTGGGATCCGGGAGTGTCACTGAAAGCAGTCTGGCTAGTCGATGGGCATCGCACTGGTGAGCCGTTCGACGTGGAGCGGGGCGCGCAGATCTCGTATTCAGCGTACAAAAACCGCTGGTCAGCTGGGAGGGCTTTGCAGCTGGAAGTTTCTGGCCATAAACGAGGCTATGTTGATGAGACTCGTATGAGCAACGTACTCCCTCTTTGAGCCCAGGACCACAAGCGCTTATAGTTTCATCAAGTTCCGGGACGATAATAGGTCCTTTACTACGAGAGAGGACCAGGCTATCGGCAAAGCGGCCATCCTAGTCGAAAATCCGTGAATAGAGAGATGATATTCTGATTCGCGAACGACGCCGCGCTGCCAGGACTGTGCTTCTCTCCAGTCGCGGAGACTTTGAAGTGAGCGCGAAATATATCAAGGAACATTGTGAATGCATATGAGCCTGAGATGTCACCGGCAAGATGTCGCCGCTGCTTGTTGCTTTCGGAGACTTTCTTGCTTGGCATTCCAGACCCACGTGACGACGATGTCCCAGCCCGACAAGTTTATAAGGACGGTAGACATTGTCTGTACGTCTCTCAATTCCAAAGCAACACCTTCTAGATATACCGACGAACATGGCGAGCCAACCGAAGTTGCAACGTAAGAACCGCCTCTGCGTGCTGCCAATGGGCCTCTATCCACGCCGCATCACAATCTACCTTCAAGAAAAACGCATAGCCGACAAATTCGACGTCATCCCAGTCGACGTGGGTCCGGAGGGGATGGAAACCGTCGAAGGAAAGCCACCCGGTACACTTCCAATCCTCGAGATCCGCCGTCCAGAAGGGAACGACCTGGGCGGATACATTTTCCAAAGCAATGCAATCCTAGAGTACCTAGAAGACATCTACGCCGACCACGTACCAAACATGAGAGGCACCACGCCAGAAATCCGAGCACGCACTAGAGAATGTATGGATGTCGTTAATGAGGCTACTACATGGCTTGTTCTGTACGTCCAGAATGGCTCCTCGTTCTATGCACAGTTCCGGGGGCAGGAGAGAGGTGCGGCGAAGGAGGGACTGGAGCGGATGCATAAGGCTCTTAATTTGCTCGAAACACTGGCGGATGCGAAGGGGCCGTTTGTGGTTGGAAAGAGTCCTATGGTTGTGGACTGCGTTTTGGTTGCTTCGGTACAGTTTGCTAAAGCCGTGTATGGAGTCGATATGGTTGGGGAGCATCCGAAGTTGAAGAAGATTGTTGAGGCTTTCGAGGCGAGAGGTACGGCAGTCTTTCCGGAACTGCCTGGGTTTATGGAGGAGGGGGGAAATTTTATGTCTGTAAGCTAGAGAAGAGAAGACGTACGAAATCCTGAAGCCATAGCTATCATTCTGAACGCAGTCTGTATTGCATAACATCAGTCAATGTCTTCAGGTTTAGCAGTCCACCTTTGCCGGATTTTCCCGATTCGCGGTGAAGGCAAGCATAGGTGTAAGTTTGCCATCATTGCTGTGTCAGAGTACATTATCGAGCTGGACCATGTAGCCATCAAGTCTTTGATCGATCTCCTTCGCCCTTCCGTTGCCACCACCAGTCCCGTGTCTGTATCATGAGTATCATGGTTCCCCGGATCTAGACAGCTTCTGCGAGCAGCATTGTTCCCATGGGCCAGCCGACCGCACGTATGCCCACCGTTACCAAACCCCTGTTGGAGCAGCCATAGGACAAATATTTACCCGTGGAAGTGTTAGTGTGGAATTTGCCTGGAAGTTTCTTCCAGGTTTCTAGTTCTTGCTTGCCTTGAGAAGGAGACAGAGCGAATTTGATCTTCTCAAAGAGCGGCATCGTGAATTTCTGACAGTGACAGTTTCCGTTGTCGATATAGTACATGTCTTGGAAGTGGCAGGTCCACAGGCGTAGTGCCAAGATGGACATAAGCTAGAGCTTCGCGTGTTCTGTTTCTTGATAAGTCCACATTGTATGAGTCAATGCCACTGTTGCTCCAGATCGTAAGGTCGACCTTGGAATTGTCTGGCTGCAGGCAAAGCTGTGACTTCTCCGCCATCCAACTGCTTGCGGCAATAAGACGTATATCGGAGAGAGTAGTATGCAACCATGTGCGGGCGGAGGGGAGAGGGTGTGACCACGAAGTAGATACGAAGGGTGTCCAATATTCAGCTGACACTCGTCAATGAAGACAAAAGTGTCGCTAGCTTCTGTGTCATACCATGATGTTCACGATGTTGTTGGTACAGTAGCACAGAAGCCGCTGCTGTAAGAAGAACGAAGTCCGGGGGAAAACACGCTAAGCAGGGATACCTGAGCCCTGTAGTTCTATCACGGGTGAGACCAATCAGCACGAGACGCTCCCGCTTGGCGGTGGAGACAAACAAGATCGTCTCCCTCGCTTCATCCTTCGCCTTTTGCTCCACCCTCTCGCGCCGCATCTTGATTAATAACGCTCGAAAGCGCCTGATCGCGTGGCTGCATGTGGCATGCCTCCACCCGGCTAAAAGTGCTCTTGCCACGAACCAGATGCCGACAGCGAGTGGGTCGCCATCGTACAGCACTCGTCTCCGCCAAGTATGGACCTGGTGCAGTATTCCGAGGCAGTACGAGTCTCTTCCTGTACACTGTGAGTGAGCTCCACCATCTGTCCTTGTTATTCGCATCATGCACGGAGCATCTTCACTCCACAGACGCTCCGCAGAGCCATACTGCGACAACGTTGAGTTGAAGGGCTTTGTGGAGGCGTCAGAAGCGTCGGGATCGAAACGCGGTATTGACCATGATGTACCAGTTTACGACGATGGCGACAGCGTGGACGGTCAAGGTGTCTGGGGTGACACTGCCCATGATCGCCGAGATATGCTGCGCATGGGAAAGACGCAGGAGTTTAAGCGTAATTTCAGCTTCTTGAGCGCTCTGGGCTTCGTGTCAGTGTACATGGCATCGTGGGAGTTCGTCCTGGTGTCGCTGTCTGTCGGCTTCTCGAATGGTGGCTATGCTGGGCTGTTCTGGTAAGCATGCTAAAGAAGGCGAATGCACGAGGTTACGAGGCTGCACTGACAGCAGCGACCTTGTAGGTGCTTTATTACGACTGTGACATGTTACTCCACCATCGTAGCCAGCTTGGCAGAGATGGCTTCAATGGCACCCACTGCTGGCGGACAATATCACGTGAGCATCGTGGGACCCTCTTCGGCTCTAAATGTTGCTGATGTACTCTCTAGTGGGTGTCCGAGTTTGCCCCTCCACAATACCAGAAGATCCTCTCTTATGCCTCCGGATGGATGTCAACCCTTGGATGGCTTGCTTCAGTCGCCAGCAGCACCTTTGTCGTGACGACCCAAATCGAAGCCATGATTCAGGTCACTCGCTCGGAATACACCTTCACTAATTGGCAGTACTTCTTGATCATGCTGGCTTTCACGATTATCACAATCTTCTTCAACACCTGGGGAGCGTCTTTCCTGCCCACACTGGAGACCGCTTGCTTGGTCGGCCATCTTGCTGGCTTTCTGGTCGTGATGATCCCATTGCTGGTGTTGTGCCCGAAGAACAGCGCCAGCGATGTCTTCTTGGACTTTCAGAACAGCAGTGGATACTCGAACATGGGCACCGCCTTCCTCATCTCGCAGGTCTATGTCATGTACTGCAATCTTGGCTCGGATTCAGTTGTCCATATCTCCGAGGAAGTCGAAGATGCATCGCTGATTGTACCGAGATGCATGTGGTGGTCCTATCTCGGCAACGTGGCGCTTGGCATCTTGTCGCTCGTGGTTATGCTGTTCTGTATCGGTCCATTGGAGGAAGTGGTATGTGGCTCAGCAGGAGGAACTTCTTTGACACACATTCGCTAACCTAGAGCACAGCTTGAGACTGACATTCCATATCTGCTCCTGTTCAACAATACAGGCTCGCCGGCACTTTCGATCGTCCTCAATGTCATCTTGTTCCTGCTCATCTACGCTGGAAACATTACCGCCCTTGCAACGTGCGCACGAGAGATGTTCGCTTTTGCCCGCGACAAAGGACTACCGTTTGCGAAGAGTATCGGCCGGATGGATCCAAAGTGGAACATCCCCTTCAATGCTGTCTACATCACATCCGTGGCAGTAGTGCTGCTCAGCTTGATCAATCTCGGATCGACTCTGGCTTTCAACATCATCGTCTCGCTGTCACTGCTCGGACTTCTCTCTACCTACATGATCAGCATTGGCTGCGTGTTACTCAAGCGACTGAAGGGTGAACCACTCCCGCCGGCACGATGGAGCCTTGGCCGGTATGGACTCGTGATCAATGCTTTTGCATTCTTTTACTCGGCCTTCATCATTGTATTCAGCTGTTTTCCGACAAACTTACCAGTGGATCTATCGACAGCGAATTGGGCGCCCTTGGTCTGGGCGGGTGTCATTATGGTTTCAGTGGCGTTCTACGTGGCGTATGGACGGCGAACGTATACGGCTCCGGTGGAGTTCGTAGAAGGGAGGAAGGCGGCTGGAGTTGGGTTGCAGACGAGTTGAGTTTAGACCAATGCATAAACTGAAGATGACAGTATGCTCTCTGCCTAACAGTAGCGCTTTTCGACAAGACTTCACTCAAGCTTTGGCAGGAGGTCTTTGCGAAAATGAGGTGCTCGCTGAGTTTGCGAAAAAAGACAGGTATAATCGCCTTTGACACCCCTATTCCGGAAGGATGGTCAAGCCGTGGCGCGAGAAACGCACTCCTCTTCGTCCATCGCATCCATGAGCGACCTCACACCTAGCTCTTCAGTACTCTCGCGCCACGCGTGATCCACTTCGGCTGAACATCTCCACCTGAGCACTCCACAATATACGCACTGCGCAACAATAGACGCAATGTGCACCACTAAAAGCTCGTCCACCTGCCAAGCCGTAGAGAACTTCATCAACAACGTTTTGTAGAGACAGTCCCAGCAGTGTGTCTCTTTCTCCTCGATTCGCTGGCAATCATTGTTCTCTCGCTCCCAAGAATATGAATGACATTGGACCTTCAACAACTCCTTCGGCTGCTGACTTCTTGCGCTTAGGTGTTCTCAACCCAAGCACAACATCATGAACCGCGATGTTCTTCGCCGCGAAGCGGTCGTGCTGCGATCCAGGCGATAGGTACAGTGCATTGACCGGTCGAGGGTGATGGTGTAGGTGAAAGTCGCGTAGCGAAGAAGTAAGATAAGGAATCGTGCTGGATTTGATGGTAGGTGGCGGCGAGAGCTGGGATCGCAGAGTGTGGAGCTCGAGTCTGTGAGGGAGCTTATCTCTGGGAGAGATTGGATTTTATATATTATTATTAGTATCGGTAGTAGAGCTAGCTCTATAAGGGTATTAATATATTTATATAGCTCCTACTCTTATATATAGCTTAATAGTCGCTGTTCTTCGTACTACTACTACTTAGTTCCTTACTTATTATTCTAGAGCCTACTAAGTTTAGTACGCTTAACCCTAAATAACCTAACTATTTATATAATATTCGGCTTATCCTACGCTTTTAAATTATCTATCGCGAGCTTATATTAGTCGTCTATAGCTATTATAGTATATTACGAAAGATTACGACTAAAATAAGCTAGAATGGATTAGGAGGTATGTAGCAGGTAGGACCGTGCGGCAGGTAGAAGTCTTGCGCGCGTGAAGCACGGTCGCATGTCAAGCACACCCCAAGTAAACTTAGTGGGCGTGCATTGATTATTGACCCGCTTCTCCTAGGTCATAGACGGACTTGATGGTGCCGTGCTCCACGTGCGACCGTGCTTCACGCGCACCATACTTCTAGGGAAGACTTCTAGGAGGCAAGGTGTGTGGAGAACCCTGCAACACTTACCGGATCACCTAGGAGGTAGCCGTTCCGTTGCAGAGATTAGAACCGGCGTCTGTGAGCTCGAGTCCTTCTGCTGGTATGGCAAACGATGTGATCCACATCCTGCCTAAGACGGGCGAGCGGTCCAGACGACAATTCACGCTTCGGGACGCCTCGCAACGACTGACAGCAAGGTCCAGACGGGCAGGCGCTTTTCACGGCCCAGAGCAACCACTCTTCGCTAACGGCCACTTCGGCTGGCATAATGGCGACAGACCATTCGCCACCAGGGTATGGGACGCATCTCGGAGACGAGCGGTGCAAGCATGGGATTTTGCGCTGTCGCCCACCGGCCAAGGTATCTTCAAATGTTCGATAGGTTACCTGCTGGGTAGTCTGGCCACCCTGAACTACACAGTCGCCGGCCTCTTCGGTAGCAGACAGGACAGCAAGCATCAAGTCGCAACCACAGTTGTGTACTTCCATCCTGCGCGAACTCTGGGCAGTATGCACGAGGCAACCGTAATTGCCTTTGTCGCCTTCCTGTACGCTGCATTCTTGTCGCTTTGCAGCATGGGCTTGTCCATATTCTTCGCCAAGAACGACATGATGGCTGTCGGTCATGCTATAGTCCTCGTCTTCTTCATTGGCGGGGGCTTCGGCTTCATGGCATACGTGAAGCAGAAGCTTGGAAATCCTTTGGTTAACGTCGGCGCGTCGTTGGCGTCGCTATCGAGTATCAATGTCCTGATCAGAGAAGGAGCTGTTCAAGCTGGAGCTTTCAGCATGTACAAAGTCACCCAACAGCTGGGCATGACAATAATGGGCATCGCCATCGCCGCTACTGTCAACTTTCTGATCCTCCCTACTCTGGCCAGGAAGAAGCTGTCTGTGGAAATGGAGAAGAACACCGATCTTCTCGGAGAAATGCTCATCAGCATTACCAGGGCTTTCCTGCACGGACGGGAAGGCGACCTCGAAGATGACTACTACAAGACCCTAGCCAAGGAACACCAAGCCTCACTGAACGCAATGAAAAAGAGTTTGAATGAGGCCAAGAAGGAACACTACCTTCTGGGCGCAGAGAAGGTCTACGCTGCGGAAGAAAGGATAGTTGATGGTCTCCATGGACTTGCAGCGGATCTTGGAGGTTTGCGAAGCGCAGCAATGGCGCAGTTCGCTTTCCTTAACCAAGAGTTGCCCAATCGAGGTGGCACTTCACACCTGCCAGCACCCTCTCAGTGGATAGCCTCTCCATCGGAAACTCCAGCGGCCCACGAGCACGAAGCGCAACAGTATTTTGGCAACCTTGATGTCATCCGAGAGTCTCCCGAAGAACGAAGCGATCCTATGAATGGCACAGCAGAACAGAAGCCTCCCAAGAGCGTCTCGGCATCGATCTCTCGCAATTACAGCATGGATTTCGATATCCCAACTGGTACTGCAACACCAATGTCGGTTCACTCAGCGATCGAGCAGCCTACACTGCAGAGACAGGAGAGCTTAGTCAGTGCAAACATAGCAAAGAGTCCCGGCGACATGTTCATTGCTTTCATCAGCCAGCTTGGTCCGCCAACAAAGTCACTCGTGTTTACTCTCAAGCAGATCCTTGACGAGATGCCTTTCAAGGAGGCTGCGCCGAGTCGCAACCCTTGGGCAGCACGAGAGCTGGAAGTTGCAGTCAATGAGCAGTTCCACCAAAGTCTTCGGCAGGCTGTCGACCTGTATCGAGAGAATCGTAAGGAAGCGCTTGGCACACTATACGAGAACAGGGCCATCAAAGCTGCCATCAATGCACAGTTAGGCAGCAAGAGCACTTTCGCGACAAGAACACCAACTGTATCCGCACCTGGCTCTCCTATGGATACTCGACATCAGTCACAGTCACCAACCAAGTCCAAGACATTGTTCGATCGACGCCCTGAAGAAGTGCTTGCCGACATTGAAGAAGTCACTGCCTGCTGCGGCCATTTCAGTTTCTCGCTGCTGGACTTTGCTGAGGATGTACTTCACTATCTTGATATGCTGGACGAGCTGAAAGCCGAGATGGAGTCTCAGAAGCGATCTTGGAATTGGCTACTCTTTTGGAGACGCCATGAGACACGAAAAACGGACGCCATGCGTACGAATACTTTACCCGAAAGCAGCGAAGACCCAGACGCTGGCATCCCGTCGCCGATCAGGAAAGCTGACGACTTCGTTGGTGACCTCACGAATCCTGCTCGAAAGCAGCCATGGTACACCAACTTCTATCGAAGTTTGCGATTCTTGCGTCGCGACGACGTCAAATTTGGTATCAAGGTTGGATTGGGGGCTGCTCTATTCGCGCTTCCTGCTTTTCTCAAAGATACCCGAGCTACGTTCCTGCACTGGCGGATGGAATGGGGACTAGTGTCTTTCATGGTCGTTTGCAGCATGACTGTGGGCGCCGTCAACACGACCGGATTCAATCGCATCATAGGAACTATTGCCGGAGCCCTTTGCGCCGTCGTCGCCTGGCTTATATCGAACCATCACGGTGTTGCCAATCCATGGCTACTTGGCTTCTTCGGTTGGGCGATGTCGCTCGTTGGTTTCTACATTATCGTCGCCAAGGACAACGGACCTATGGGCCGCTTCATCTTCCTGTCGTACAATTTGACCGCACTGTACTCTTACAGCTTATCCATCCACGATGATGACAACGATGACGATGAAGGTGGTATCGATCCTGCTATCTGGGAAATCGCCCTGCACCGTGTCACAGCCGTAGCAGTAGGCTCAATCTGGGGTATCATCGTATGCCGCTGGATCGCACCGATCTCAGCACGCCGCAAGCTACGTCAAGGGCTCAGCTTATTATGGCTTCGCATGGGACTGATCTGGAAACGTGATCCCCTGGCACTGTTCCTGCTTGGCGAACCAGCATCAGCATACATGGACATTCGAGAAGAAGCCGATCTCCAAGCTTTCCTCGGCAGTCTCAAGAGCCTTCGCAAAGCCGCTTCACAGGAGTTCGAGTTTCAAGGTCCATTTCCAGACAAGCCGATTGGTCGCATGCTGGACTGTGCTAGTCGCATGATGGATGCCTTCCACGCCATGAATGTGGTGATCTCGAAGAATCCACAATGCACTCCCGGAGAAGCGGCAGTTCTGAGGTACACACGGCCTGAACGCTTCGCGCTTTCCGCGCGTATCAGCCATCTATTCACTGTGCTGGCAAGCAGTATCAAACTCGAGTACCCACTCAGCGACGCCTTACCAGATATCACAGATAGAAGAGACAAGCTGCTCGCCAAGATGTCGGAGTTTCGGAGAACTAGAGAGGGCCGAGAGCTCACGACAGAGCAAGACTATGAGATGCTTTATGCGTATGTCCTTGTTACAGGTCAGCTTGCGCAGGACATACAAGCCGTGGGCGCGGAGATCGAAACATTATATGGGACACTCAATGAGGAGAATTTGAGGTTGCATTAGCGGAGGATCAAACACCATAGCGATTTTTAATACCATGTGCGCACAGTACTAACATACACGCACCTTCAGCTTTCACTTTCTGCCAAGTCGTACTCGCGGTTAGATCCTGGGCAATGTTGATCGCCCTGCGAGAAGCTCAACATTGAGGCAATGATCGTCGTCATCGGATGTCAGCACCAGTGGACAGACGCCTTCGTCAGCACCTGAAGCTGAATTTCACAGCAGGAAGCCGTGCGTGACACTATACTTGAGATATGTGTTGCGCCTAGGAACCCTCCTCCAACGGCTTTCAACAGCCTATTATCTCAGCCTCAGGCTCGCCGCCTGGGGACTCTGCACAGCCTGCGACGCCTCGGTCTAGAACTACGCCGGCCTCTTGACAGTCCGATTTCTCTCCGGCGCGTTCAAGGTTATTATGCCTTTACATCTAGTCCTCATCAGTAGAAGAGCCCAAGCCTTCGATCCTGGTGCTTCAGTAATGTTACATCGTGGCTAGCGTGCTTAGATGGCCTTGAGAAGTGCACAATAAGCTACGCCGTCAGCCAAAGAGGAGAGGTAATAGTACTTCGGAGGCTTCTTGTGACAGTCCTCCCTGCTTTGTATTCCTCAGTGTCCCTTCGGGTATATCCCAGAGTAGATAGAGTACTTCTGTCGCGGCTAGACGTTCCTCGTCGTAGCAAGATGGATGAGCCGCTTCAGCGGATTCTCATAGAATGTGCTCTTCGATCGGCTGCTTCGGTGTTTCAGTACATTCAGCCCGTACGCGTCAGGCAAACGAAGCAGTCACTCGCGGGTCCAATCGCAAGTATTGTCCCAACAAGTGGCGTTCTTTGCAGATTGCCTCGAAGACTACCATGTGTGCCTTTCGAACATCTCCTGACACGTCTTGAGGAAGGCCATGCCGGCAGTGTCCGATATGCAAGGCGCATGTTCCAAGGACTATCGTCGCCTCCAGGATGATGGAGTAAGTACCAATTGATGACATCGTACTCCACAGTACAATCTCACGAAAAGAAATCTCCCCCACCCCTAATCCCGCCATGCCCATAACAAAGCCAAAGCCCATCCTCCCTTCTCCGCCTCCAGTGCAATACACTAACACTCTCACGATTAAACATGCTCGCCGCCGGATCATCACATCCTCTCAAAGTCATCCACACCTCTGCCGTATTCGCACCTTTAACCATATTGCAATTCACATTGCACACGAAGACTCTCCATCCGGGATTCTCTTGTTTGAAGACTTCCGTATGCCTCAGGTGGTCCTCCAGATTGGAAGATGGAGGAACGGGACAGTCATGGATAGTTTCATCCACCATCTCAAAGTCTGGGGCGAGGTAGTTGCGGAGGATGGACATGTCGTTCAAAGAGTGAGATTCCATGACTTTTGTTGACAGGAATTCTAGGTATGCGGCTGTGGTGGGGAACGGCTTGTCTGCTTCCTGGAATTTTCGCGCAAGGTTGCCGGACATGCTTGGAAATCCAGACTTAAGGTCCTGGAGTGTATAATTCGAGGGGAACTGGTTGAAGCTCGCATGAAATTCCCCCCGCAAGCAAGATCACCGGGATGCCGATGACATTGATGCTCATTCAGCCGCACGTGATCATTGACACTTTGCCTCGGCGCGATCGTGTGCCAGTGAAGAGGCATGTAAGAAGTGATGCAAACACGGGAAATTTCTACCATGGCAGCAGGACTTGGCTTCAAGCCTGTCGAGGACGAGAACGATAAGCCGAGGACGACATCCGGGCGCGCGAGGCAAGCATGTCGGCGAGCAAGCATGTCGGCGACGGAGATCGCAAAGGACGCTTTCAGTCCAAAGACCGAAGCCTGCTTATTGCCTTCTTCGCCTCCTCAACATCCTGAGTCGTAGCTTTGCGCCTCGAAGCTCCGTTGGCACTCAAGCCGAACGACTTCATGGCCTCAATCTCCTCCTCCGTTATACCCATATTGCGCTTGGGCGGTCTCATACCACTGGCAATGGCTTTATCGACAGCTGCACCAAACTCCTGGTCATGCTTATCCGCGAGCTGAAGTAAGTAGTTCATAGTCTTCCAATTTTCATACCGCAAGTTGCCGAAAGAGAAGCCCGTATCAGTAATCGCGGCAGCCATCTGTTGACCAGTTGGATTGGCATCAGGGAGTGCGCCCGCAGGGCTGATGTTTCGCTCGGTGGTCGTCTCATCGTATATTTTGCGCATCTCGCGGTCATGGATTCCCAGTGACTTCTCGGGCTCGAAGAATGTCATGGGTAGGTTCTGATCACTTAAGTCTTGCACCACTCGACGATCTCTCGTTTTCTCCTCAATGTAAGCAAGGTCTGCGACAAGGCTTTCCACACTATCCCGAAACTGCTCTGGAGACGCAGCGGTTTCATCAGATGCACTGTCCGATTCATCGAGCGGCTTCTCAAATGCTTCTGCGATTTTGTGGCGATGTTTAAAGTGCACCTTCTCTTCGAGTTTGGCATATTCGCTTTTGGCGAAGTCGGCGTTGTCAACGAGACGGGCTGCTTTGATGAAGACATGAAAGTCGAGGCCATCGAAGGAGCTATTCTCTTGCGCTTTGGCCGCAACAATGTCTCTCCATGTGTTCACGACGAGGACTCCGTCACCAAGCAAACCAGCTGCTGTCATGATGGAGCGTCTCGTGATCTCATTGGGCTTCAGACTCAAGGCATCCATGTCAGCCAATGCGATGCCGATCGTTTCCTTCGCTCGCCCGTACCCGGCAACGTTCGTGATGATGGAGTTGAAGATGCTGACGGCAGGTAGCGCGCCGTACTTGGCAAAGACTTCCAGCATCTTGCGCACCGCTTCGAGCACAGAATCGACAACACGCCTCCGCTGCTTAGAATCGAGACTTGAAACTCCTGGCAAGCGCAGGATCTGAGTAGTGGCGATGATGACTTCATTTGCAGAATTTGCTGGTACTGATGCATTGGTGGCAAGGTGCAGATAAGTCGCGGCAAGCATAGCGCGAAGTGAGGCCATATGCCCTCCTAATGAAGTCATGTCTGAGCTCGTTCGCAGCTTGGACAGAAGGCCTTTGTAATGCGAAGTGGGCAGCTGTATGCCAGCACGACATGCCATGGCGAAGACGGTGTACGATTCTGATAATGGTCTCTCATCATTGAAAGCTGTGAAGAAACGTGGTGGCACTGAAGTTGGGAAAAGTCTGAAGACAGTATCCAGCGCCAGGTATGCGTTGCGAGCCTTCCCTTGCAATAATCGTGCTTTCGCGATAGAGCGAAGCAGTGCAAGAGGCAGCTGACCGATCATGAAGGGTTGCTCGCGATCTGGTAGGATGGCATCTGGCGACAGATGATAAGCATGGAAGTTCCCAGGGAAGCGAGCCAGTGCGTTGTGGTAGAGCTCCTCCAGCTCGTTCAGGGGCGTACCATTGACGGCAAGAAGATCAATGGCGGCACCGTAGGCATTGGTGCTGACGTAGTCTTCATCCTGCTCCTGTAGCCACTGCCAGAACTTGATGCCTGCATGTCCCGTTCCTGCCTCCCTAAATATCGATAACAGATGAACGTGCGCTTGAACACTGGGCAGCAGGTTGCCATGTCGCAAATCTTCGACCAGGCGGATCGTGAAGTTGATCAGTTCTTCCTTGTCCTCTCGATTCCGGTCTTTCGCAGGCTTTTGATTGTCTAAACGCACACATTGATGTGTGCACTGAGCGATGGCACGAAAGTCGTCTGGTGTCAGAGGCTTCTTGCCGGGCAGACGGTCGTACAGCGCAATGGCAGTCTTGATGTCGACATCCTGGATCGCCTGCAACAAGTCGTCCCTCGCAGAAAGAGCTGACAGCTGCACTGTTGCTTGCCTCTCCATCTGTTGTCTCTGCAGTTTCCGCCCTGACCTTCTCGCATTTTTGCTAACGATATGTCGAGCTCTCGCGCGTATCGTGGAGAATGATGTCGAGATCGGAACGTGGAAGGACCAGGTATTGTGGTAATGGCCATCAACAAACGTCTTGAGCCATTGGCGATGCGACTGTAGCTCTACACGCGCTCGTTGCAGTCGCAGTGACAGCATTGCAAGTAACAGAGGACCACAGACGTGGAAGGAGAAATTAGCTTCACATGCAACAGCAACGACGGAACTGTCTCCGCCCCGATCGTCCACCACCAGCTGTCCATTGAACAACCAAACCACACGCCCACACCACCACAACACCTCCAATATCCCCGCCACGGTCCCCTCACAACCGCAACCATGGCCCCCAACATGTCCCTCTTCTCCGTCAACGCAATCCTCATCCTCTCCACCGACGACTCCTCCCGCATCGTGGCCAAATACTACTCTCCACCACACATCCCGTCGACGGCGGTAGGCAACAACTACCCCGGCGCAAACCCCTACCCAACAGTGAAAGACCAGAAAGCATTCGAAAAGGGATTGTTGGAAAAGACAGCGAAAACCACCAGCGACGTAATCCTCTACGACAACAGAGTCGTCGTCTTCAAAATGGAAGCAGACACCATGCTCTACGTCGTAGGCGGCGCGGACGAGAACGAGATAATGCTGTATAATGTCGTCCTCGCCTTGCGCGACTCTCTCAATATCCTTCTCAAGTAAGACTCTCTTCCCATCTCGCTCCGCACCTCCCTCTTCCCTCTCCCCCAATTCCTCCTCTAATCTCCCTCGCAGAAACTCCGTCGACAAACGCACCCTAATTGAAAACTACGACCTCGCCTCCCTCTGCATCGACGAAATCGTCGACGACGGAATCATCCTCGAAACAGACCCCGTCATCGTCGCATCGCGAGTGAGCCGGCCGCCGCAGCAAGACCTTCCGAATATGCAGGGGATAGATTTGAGCGAGGAGGGGCTGTTGAAGTTGTACTCTTTCGGAAAGCAGAAGTTGGGGGAGAGGTTGAGGCAGGGGTTATAAAGCAGCAGCACCGGAAGATGGGAGGCATAGCGGTGGGAGTGTTGGGCGTTTGAGGTGTTGGGGAAGGGGAAATTCTAGATAGATGGGCTGGGATATGTTGAGGGAAGGGAACATGTTTTATGAGTTCCATTGGGAAGGAAGGAGATCCCCTGACTGAGACCAAAGTCTTAGCTCGTGCAAAAGTAACATCCAAGATGGACGATGATGGTATTGCTGTATCGACATTGAAATGGAGAAAAGGAAAGATTATCCATGGGTTCGTGGTATAAGTCCCAAACCAGTCCACCTCAATGCTCTGCGCTGAGACGGCATATGATGAAGCGACCTAATAGAATGCAGCGTAGCACTGACAGACTTACCTACCGCCAAGGCATATACGGTCGTCGAGGTGAAGCAGATTCTACCAAATACCTTTAACCCCTCAGGCACGTTCGCAAGGGTACTTACGCTCGGGGCCAACTTGCGCATCGTGCCAAATTACAGAGAAAGTGTACCTTTGTTAAGCGCGGCATTGTAACATACGTAAGCTTCCGGTTCACCGTGCGATTGAGCTTGGTTCAGTCCACGGTGGTATGGGTCATATGTACAATTTTTTTGGTATTGTATCACTCACCACTCAACATAGAAAATTGCCGCCTCCGCAAGACCACCGCATCTCTCCCTCCACACCGTCCCTTTCATCGTCTTATCTGTACGGCGCATCCGCCCTCGCCACCGCCGCCAATTCCGGCTCCCACTTATCCCCATTACTCAACAACTTCTCCTTATTATACAACAACTCCTCCCTCGTCTCCATCGCATACTCGGCGTTCGGGCTCTCCACAATCGCATCCACGGGACAACTCTCCTGGCAGAAACCGCAGTAAATGCACTTGGTCATATCAATATCGTACCGCGTCGTCCTCCGACTTCCATCTTCGCGCTCTTCCGCTTCGATTGTGATGGCCTGGGCCGGGCAGATTGCTTCGCAGAGCTTGCAGGCGATGCAGCGCTCTTCGCCGGTGGGGTAGCGTCGGAGGGCGTGTTCGCCGCGGAAGCGCGGGGAGATGGGGCCTTTTTCGAAGGGGTAGTAGATTGTGTATCTGTAGCGGGAGTGTTAGGGAGAGTGGATTCGCTTCAATGGCTGGGTGCGTGTGGCACTTACGGTGGTCGGAAGAATTGCTCCAAGAGCACGTACATTCCTCTTACCATTTCTGTTAGGAGGAAGTATTTCCCTGCCTGGTCCCACACGCTCTCTTTGCTCGCGGTTGGAGGTGGTAATCTGAAGTTGGCGGGTGGAGGGCCTTCGACTGCTGGCTTTTGCCTCCGCGCGACGGTGGAGAAGGCCGGAGAGAAGGAGTTGCGGCCGGTGGCGGTGGTGAGGAGGGAGGCGGTGGGCCGCGAGCGCGCCAGCGCCGTTAGTGCTCGCGGCGACGACATTGTGTGTGTTGTGAAGGCGGGTGGGTGAGGTGAAGTGTGTGGCAGTGTCGTTGTCGTTGTCGTTGTGAGAAGTCCAAGAGCTCCTTCCATTCGGCCAATGACAGCGCGGCCATAAATCATCATAGCGTTTTGCCGCTAGCAGGCGTCCCCATTTCTGCTTCCGCCATCCGTGCATGACTTCACCATTGCCATCACGAGCTCTACTTCTCTACTTTCATTGCAAACTTCGCTCCTTGCATATTACTGCGGAATCTCTTTCGGCTTCACCTCACGTCACGCAAGCTTTCCTCTGGAAATCGCCATCAGTACCCATGGACGCTATGCTGTGCCATCCCTCTCACGGAACTGTACTGCTACACAGCACAAGATGGTTCAGAACGACCTTACCGCCACTTTGAGAAGCTGTCACTCAGGCCTGAAGCGGAACGCTGGCTTGGCATTGGTACTGTCCTACACTCAGTAACGGCGTTCACGTTGTCCAGATGACTGCTCTGCAAGATGGACCCGGGACGCAGGTAAGTGTCTTCATATTACTGTTCTGACTTGCGAACGACTCATTCTACATATACTGCTTTCTGTTACGCAGTGCAGTCGTCAATTTGCCTCCTTGGCCCGTGTCCCTGCACTCGGTCTCGCCGCAGTGGGGAATGTCGGTCGCGTGAGGTTCTCATCTATGTTCATCCTCATTGGTATTCAGGTCTTCCCATCTCTATCATATTCTCCTCGTCCGGTGCTTCCTGCGACGAGGAAATTCTCAGCCCTATGGCAGAGCAATTCATTCTCCTCTGCCTTGGACGTGTTGGGCCGGAGTACACTACAGGACAGCCGGAAGCTGAGTCTTCCTTCAAAGCACGATAGCGAGGCGTCGTTGTGGTCTGACGTAATTCTCTTTCGGGGACTTCCGACAGTGTGTACGGTCTCTTGCAGCCGTGTGTATTGTTTTGTAAGATACTCTCAGACATGGCATGATATTGATGCTTTGGCTGATAGCTGATCGCAATATTTGCAGCTTGAGGTTGTCCGCCTTTTGGTCGCGTCGACCACGACTGAAGGATTTTTAGCGCTCAGCAGTACTCGCAGAGATATCCTGGTCGGCAGCAGCACATCCGATGACTTCCCAATTCAAGGCTCTCGATGCCACCCTCAAAGTCGCGGGAAATATTTGGTGTGATGTCGGCATCGGCGACCGCAAGCGACACTGGGCTGTCCTTGCGCTCTTCAACACCAAATTTCGGCGCCTGCTGCATCACATCTGCAATTTGGTCGTCCATCTCCTCGATGTCACCGGTCAAGGACGGCGACGGCCCATCGTCCTCACTTTCGCATTCTTCTTCCATGGTCTCCTCGACCTGTCCCTCCTCATCAATTTCCGCACTCTTCAGCTCCCTTCTCAACGGACTACCACCCTTCGCCTTCCGATGGCCCACCATCCTCGGGACCTTTTGCCGCTTCCCTGGTTGCTTGAGGTTCATCTTCCCCAACGTCGCCATCTCGCGTTCATAACTCGCCTCAGCCTCGACGACGGCTCGCTTTGTCGCTAAAGTTGGCTGATTGTAGTTGATGGTTCGAATACGCTCGACTGGTGCTCTGAGTGTGGCGTACTTTTCCTTTCTGGCACACCAGGGACACTTTTCGAGGAGGCGAAGGCGAAGGTCAGCATCTCTTCCGCTGCAGGCTGGGACCGGCTCCTCGTGGTCTCGGTAAGGGCGCGTATAGGTCCCGCGACAGGTGCTGACGACTATTGTGGTTATGTGGTGGCAGGCGAAGAGAAGGTCTTTTGTGTTGCACATTTCGATTGTATCAGTGTGGATTTCGGTAGTGCGAGGGGCAACTTCTATCGAGGTTGTATTGACGTTGAGAAGGAATCCGCGGATTCTGGTGTACTTTTGAGCAGAGTGAAGGCTTGAGAAAAGGATTTCGTCTCGATGGTGCGTTATGAAGCACATTCACTGTCCTCAATAATTGCCTTGTGAAGATGCACTATTCCGAAACAGGACAAGCTTTCAGTAGCTATCTAATCTTGTGGCTACAGACTATCGTGCGTCTCAGCGGCTCCCTCCACGCATTATAGTGTCGAAACAATCTATCCTCTATCCAGTAGACACGAATACCTCTTAGTCGACCCACTCCCAATCTCCCGACAAAGTTGCAACATCCCTCGTCAGCTTCAGTGACTCCTTCACCTTCCTCCACGATAGCCCGCATCCCTTCAACAAATCAACCATATCGAACATCTTTGCAACACTGTTCCACAGCTCCACCTGGCCATGTGGATCCCATAATTCATCGAGTCTTCCCACTTTGTCGTTGTAGTATGCCTCCAGCCACATGAAGACATTCGCCCACTTCGGAGCGACCTCGTAGTCGTGCACTTCGGTCGAAATTGTAAGCGGCTTAGCTTGGCGTATGAGTACTATCATGTTCCCGGGGTTGAAGCCTGAGCATAGTACGTCGAAGGCATTTTCGAGGTAGTAGATTGTTGAGGCTTCGGCGCGGATTTGAGAGCAGGTTCGAAGGAGGGGAGGTTGGGTGATTGTATTCTCAGAGATCCGTACTCGACATTTCGAACTGACACCCATTCTCGTATCAGGGTTGCAGAGAACTAGCCTGTAGATGATGTTTCGAAGCTCGCCTGGGAGTTTGAAGAAGTGGCACTGCGAGAATTTGTCCTTGTCCACCATGATGGCGTTGAGTTTTGTGAGAGTGAAGATGAGATGGCACACTGTTGGATCGAGACATGACTTTTGTGCTATTTCATGTTGTCCTCAGACATACCATGTGACCGAGTCCTCAAGCCACCGCAGCCGAGGGACGCAACAGTACAGCTCCGCCACGTCTACACGCTCTTCCTCGACCGAAGACTGATCCGAGGGGTCGACTGTTCTTCCACTATGAATGGGTTCATCCTGTAGCTGTTCGAATCTTCGACAGTCAACCCTTTGGTCTCTACGAACATGAACCAAATATAGATTACCTCGGTGACCAGACTGACGATGTACACGAAACAGAATTTCCAAGCGATGCTTTCGAGACCGATAGGGTTGATGTATTGATTTAGCACCTGTGTAGCGATCAGTATCCAAGCAGAAATGTAAATGCTCCGCGGAGCAACTTACCGAGGCAACACTGCAACAGAGAAAGTCCCTTGCGGTTACCAGGAGTCTTCACAGGATCAATCAGCCTTGCTTAGCGTAACGCTTATGCGCGAAGTTTCTCCCGAATCACCTGAAACTCAGCCTGAACGAAGTGGTCGCTACTGTCACCATTGGCACGATATCTGACCAAGGTTGCCAGTGTCATCTCCTGCTTTTCTTCCATGATCTGGTATCGAGGACTTTCAGGCAGTAGCCATATTCTAATGAGCTGGACCACTGGCATCAAGGGTTATAGGCAAACTGGTATTCTCCAAGCGGCGGATCCAAGATATCTTTACGTTCCGTAGACAATCAACGCTGCGACGATCGAGCAGACATGACAGAGGGGTTCATTATACATAATACTGAGCTATCCCCGATGTTGTGGGTGTGCGAGCTCCATGATGAGAAGCGGTGCTGAACCTTGAGAGAGGTTGGACCCGGGACCAACGAGGAAACGACCGACCATAAACTCGCTATTGGTCTCTCAGTGTCGAAGGTCATGGCTTTTGTGGTTCATGCTGGTATCTCAATCGATAGATGAAGATGTCGCGGCAGTGAGTGTTGCGCTGAGCAGGCTGTCGATCTTTCGATACCATCGGGCACATCCAGGAGATGACATATATGAAGAATGTATGATAGATCGAAGTTGAAGGCCGCAAACCTGAACACTGTCTTCCTCACTATTACCTGAGAGCAGATGGAGCCGACAGAGGGCAGTTTCGAGTTCGGAAAGCTGAATCAGATTATTTGTGGTGCCCAAGAGCATGACCTCCGGTTGGTACTGCTATAGAGATTCGGAAAGATGACACTGATTTGTACAGACCGTCTCGGCGACTGGGATCTTGTAATCGAGCGTTCCTTGGTGTTCGGTCGACCAACTGCAGGCTCTGGTATGGTGATCCTTGAAGGACAGAACGAATTTCTGCTCATCGGCTGGGGCTTTCAGGTCCATTTCACGTCCAGCGATCCAAAGACCTGCTTCAATGGTCTGCTCATAGTTGGAGAGAAAGAGGTCGATACAGCCTCTGGTGCTTTAAGGACCTTGCGATTGCTGCACGGAGACGAAACCAGGAGTTAACAGTTTGCGATCATGCCGAGTGCAAATGCGGATTATGGCGGGTTTCCCACACTCATCATGATACATGCAAATGCTGGCATTGCTAGTGTTACCCTATGCTCTGACTGCTTGACAAGATACCATGATAAGCTGCTCTTTCTGCGATCTGCTTCAATTCGTGGACCGTCTTTCTATCTGGGTCTTCAGTGGCTGATCGAGCTCGTGTCCATGCAGCTGCAACCCGCGACAGATAGTTATAGTACCTTTAATTCTAGATAGATCTATATAATATACTATTTACTTCTAAGACACCTATTATATAAGCCTAATTTAAGTAAAGCTTACTAAGTTACTATAATACAATATATTTGTTATAGCTATAATATATTATATGAATTATATTCTTTTTAAAAACTAGATATCGCACGTAGATAGTAATAGTAGGTAGTTCTAGTATGTAGACAATACTATTATTAGTTTAGATAGAAGCGCTAATTATACGCTCTAAATATAGTACTATTTATAATAATAGAGTATCGTTATAATAGAGATATATACCTTTAAATAGAATATTATTGTCGATATATAACGCGAAAATCGCAAGCACTAAGACAGCCCCATTTAGTCTTAGACTCGCTACGCGGACTGAGCCTTGCCCCGCAATTTTTCTCTCTAGGCGTTCGCCTAATCTTCCCGCGTCCTCGAAGATTATCTGCCATCTATTCCATCTTGCGAGATCATCATCATCCTCTACAATTTTCGGAGACGCACCTGAACCTCTGTCATTGAACCTCAACAAGCAGTATGTCAACCTCTTCGAAGTCTTCGGAGCAGATAGCGGCACATTTCGTCCCACGCTCTTCACTTATGTCGACACCAGTGAGGCAGGCATGGGCAGCAGGTGAGGCTCGCAGTATACGGAAGTACGACCTGACCGACCAAGACATCCGAACGAACCTGAGGCAGATTCCCGACCACGACGTGTTCCCGAGGATAACTCAAGATATCACTCTGCTTCCCCAACATTCCGATCTTACAAAACTATTTCTGAAGCGGCCACAAATCCATTGCTTGCTCGAGGAATTTGGTTCCACAGATGCTTTTTGAGGAGGTTCAAGTCATGGAATTCTTAGCTCAACACCCCCACCCAAGTATTGTGGCTTATCATGGATGCATGGTCCAGCGAGGCTATATTACCGGTATTGCTCTTACACGATACCCAACAATTCTGGATCATCGTTTTCGCGAAGATGCATCCAACCTCGATCTTGACCAATTCCGACGCCAGTGTCGAGATGCCATAGATCATATCCACTCTTTTGGCCTTGCTCATAACGACCTCAATCCTTCCAACATTGTACTTGACAGTAATAAGTACCTCCAAAAAGAGCACGATCTTTTTGCCCTAGACAAGATCATGACTTGGATGAAGGCGGAGAAGGCAAAGTGCACCAAGCACGAGGATGAACCATGACCCATAGTACTCTCAATGCACGCTTTGAAAGACGTTAAGCTCCGTCTTTATGTTGCGGCGGCCTACATCAACTAGAGAGGTCCCATGAGGTTTTGTAGCATCGAAGTCGACCTTGGTCGCCATTGAGGCAAGGCGGTATAAACCGCCCTGCTCCATTTGTCGTCCTAATACTATCGACTGGCCGTCAACGGCAGAAGATGACGAGAGGTAGTGCTGGAATGTGCTGTCGTGTTGGTGACCCATCCGCTTTTAGCGTACAGCTGTGGAAACATAATCTTCAAACATATTAGTGCCGGAAACGAACCCTTGGGTTGCTTACGATCGAGCAAGTTGCCGTGGCCCCTGCGGATTGAGTAGGACATAAAGCGCTTGCGATACGAGGCTCGCTGTCCAAGACTCAACATCGCTTGGGCAAGCCTGCCAGCCTCAAGTATCTTGTTGTGAGAGACTGCCTGTCGTGGGCCCATGAGTCGACGAAGTATTGGGACGTCCTTGGCACTTTCCCGGATACGAATGCACGTGGTTCTCTAGCACGATGGTGCACGGACCGCCCTCAAGTCATCGAGGGTGTCTATTCCGTCGAGCGCACGGTCAGCTATAGCCAGCGCCTTGATCTGCGCCACAGGACACATTTCAGGCCGTTCGAAGTCCTCGAGCAGGAACATGCTAATACTAGTGGCAAAGTCGGTAACGCTGCGCCATGAAGATTTTAAGGCCTACTCTTTGATACGCTTGCCACGGACAGCCTTCCGGTTCTGCAGCAAGAACTCGACCACTAAACACCGCCTTCCGTCAACACTTTTCAGGACCATGATGCACAGGTCCTTATAGTGAAGGCCCTCGTTGCTGCCCGGATGAAAAGACGCTTCAACGATCTCCTCTGGACGCGTAGAGAAGTACATCAGGATCAAAATCGCGAGCGATAGCTGCAACCGGGCCCGTGGATGCTCAAACTCATGCTCATCGCAAGCCCAGAGGTAGTAGAGCACATCGATCGCCACGGGCACAGAAGCAGTCGTCCTGGGCCTACTGTCCTGCGACGCGCCCCTCTTCACAAGTGCGTTGTTGATATATCCCGTCATCCTCTTGCACGTGGCTTGTTCCAAAGGCCGGACCTAGCCTAGAGCGTAATAGTTTGTTGAAGTTCACAACGTATTCCTTCAACCTTGACGCGCACAATTTGCCGCTAGTCTTGCCTTTCCTCGTCAGTACCATGTAAAGTAGAAACGCCTGCACCTGGGATTCGGTAGGCATTGTTACGAAAGGATCCTCAGCGTTGAAGGCGGTATTGAGAAATTGCTCGTTGTACGCAATCCAAGCGTGACGCATCGTGTCCAACACTCTGAGGTACGCTGGACTGCAGTGCTCATGTAGCGGCAAGATGTAAGAAGCATCGGGCCCTGCTTGTTGTAATCGATGGATCACATCGACATCAGCTTCTGCGACCGCGTCCATTTCTTTCCACGCAACACGAGAGATAGCCTAACAGAGAAGAACGGGGATGGAGGAGGCTATATGCAGGCGTGACGCGAATACGCCCAGCGCAATAAATGGACATTTGAGCGACAGTCTGACGCCCGATGGGCCCGCGTCCGCCTCCCGTGGATCGAGGCGGGCTGCATTGGTCCAAGGCTTGTTAAATGAGGCGCGAGTAGTTATGTAGATGATGAGTGATTGTTCAGGATGTAGAAATGGATAACCGGCTACTAGGGTACGGATGTAGTAGTGAGTAAAAAGATCAATCCGGAAAACCCAACTCTCAGAACAGAAAGACACTTGAACAAAAAATTGTGCACACGTCCAGTGTGAAGTTGGAGGAGGAACATGATTGGACGCACGGCGAATCGAACGCCGGACCACCTCTATCTTAGCCATTCTTCCGAGATGTTGAATGCTAAAGAGGTATTATACCACTAAACCATGCGCCCGTGTTGAAATTTTTGCTGCAGATTGTATATAATCATTATCTTTGCCCGGCCTTAAGCCAAGTCGGCAGTGTCAAATGAACCATTGAATGCCTTGGCTGGAGCTTATCCCGATCATACAATGACAACAACTGGCATCTACAGGAGCCGATGCAAAGCATATATACGGACAATGTGTGTACTGATGATCTAGGCTGGTAAACACAAACACCTGGGTGAATCATAATTTGGGCAGACGCCATTGGGATCTGGGTCTTCATACAAAGCCGGAGCAACGACCTCTCCGGCATTTGCGCGCAGGCCATTGTCTGCCTCAGCATGCCTATCGACCTTCTGTATCTTAGCGTATGACCATATTGACTGCGGAAGATCGTTCAAAGACGTACCCTTGAAATCTTGAAGCCTCCTGGCATCATGTACTGGAACACGCCCTCAGGATCATACTTCTCTGCGACCGCTCGAATCTTCGCAAGACCGGCGGACCCATAACCCTCGAGAGGATTCTGGTCTTTGTCTGCATAGTTCAGATAGATCCAAGGATTTTCAGCTCCTATGCTTGCAGCAAAAGACGTAATCTCGTCTCGCAGGAACACCGCTTGCGACTCGAACAGCTCATCTTGCTCTGCATCAGCCCAACTCAGATACGGCTCGTACATGATTAGGTTCTCCTTGAATTTTTCAAGGCCGAGGACGTTACCTCCGCGCTCCTCGCTGTGCTTGGCGAAGATTGTCGGAATCGGCTGGTAGAGGAGGTAAAAAGACCAGTCTCCGGTCGCTTCCGCAGCGAGCTTGTCATTGACTTGCTGAACAACTTCGTTCGCTTTGGTTAGAACGCGCAAATCATTCTTCGAGTTGAATACACTGAAAGAGACTCGGGTGCCGGTTGTTGGATTAAACTCCTCCGCGATTGAGGTCATGTTCCGGAGCGCCGTGCTGTCTGATAGATTCCCGGATATGGCAAGAAACTTGCCAAAGGTCTGCGATGGCAATGCTTTTGTGTCGACTTTGGTATATTCGTAAGCATTCATGAAAGCTGGAGTCTTGTCCTTAGAGAAGATGCTGCTGATCACAATCACAGAGCCATAAGGATCTGCCTCAATTCTGTCCGCGAACTCATGAAGAGCTTCCAGCTGCTGCTCGGCAGTCGACCCAGGATATGTTACAACACCCCCGAAGAAGTCTCCTCCTTCGAATGTTTGAATATCGTACCGAGTGACGATGCCGAAGTTGCTGCTTCCGCCTTTCAGAGCTTGATAAAGATCCGGTCGTTCATTTTTGCTTGCTGTCACGATGCTTCCGTCAGCAAGCACAAGCTCGAAGCTGAGGACGTTGTCGCAAGCCCATCCTTTCCTCGCAGCGTGATAGGAATTGCCGCCCCCGATCATGTAGCCGCCAACGCCGACAGTCGATGATCGAGCTCCAGTGATGGCAACGTCCAATTTGTCA
This sequence comes from Mycosphaerella arachidis, assembly GCA_001297265.1. NCBI lineage: Eukaryota > Fungi > Ascomycota > Dothideomycetes > Mycosphaerellales > Mycosphaerellaceae > Mycosphaerella > Mycosphaerella arachidis. Next base: position 42,699 of record LIHB01000131.1, read on the forward strand.
AGCAGCTTGTACACGTCACCCCAGCTGGCGCCGGAACCAATCGAGACCGAATTGTTGCCCTCGTAGTATTCAATGTCGGCGATCAACTCCATGTCAATTGTAACTCCATCCTCGATACCGGCCGCCCCGGCCCAAGACGTATGCCCAGCTCCCCGAACGGCGAACTGGCATAATTCAGTCTTGTTGGCTGCGACCAGTGCCAACACGGCACGCGACACCTCTGCCGCATCCTTGGGCCGGAAGAAACATTGTGGTTTCAATTGAGCTGTTGCAGAGAAGTACTTCTGTTCTTGGCTAGTATACGCTGCAATATCCGACGATACGATACCGTCCTGTAGGCCGGCAGCACTCAATGCTTCGCACTATTAATCAGTCAGCTAAGACAAACCGCCGTAAAGGAGGCGGCATACACAGAACGATAGCCCTCTGTGATCAGCGTGGACACCAACAGAGGCTAGGGCAGCTGCGAGGAGCAAGCGCCTCATGTTGGGCTACACATGTTCGTGAATAGATCTCCTTCCTCGAAATGTGCGGAGCAAGAGACAAACATACTCGCTGCAGTCCTTTGAATGGTTCAGATGAACGTTCTGGGTTCTTGCCTGATGTTGCACATCAAATCGCATGGATGGGCAATGATCGCTTGGCGTGAACACAAAGCTTGGCCATGGTTGTCTGCGGTCGAGGTGATGGGTGACAGGGCTTGGCTGTCGTGCCTTTCATGTCAAGTCCTGGATGACCTGGTTGCTAATGCCACCGCCCCTGCTCGGTGAGGATAAGCCAACACTGTCTACTTTAGGACACGGAAGACTTGTTTCCTTCATGCAGTATTATGCATACCGCGTCAGAACTCAGACTGTGCACCAAGATATGAGACATGGGTCCCGGAATACCGTGCCTTGCAGCAATCAAATCACATTGGTAGTGATCACGGTGTGTGATGAGAATAGTTCGAGGTCCCATTTCCATCGTGGACAAGCCTGGTTCGAGTGCATCAAAGAAAGGATGCGTCTAACAAAGAATGAAGATGTATGTAATCACCAGATAGTGACGTCAACACAGCAAGTCCGTACCCAGCGATATGATGATCAAGCTACCGAGAATAATCTGCAGATGGCCCATGATCCTTGCAAGTCAGACAGAAATGATATTACAACGACTTGCAATACCACGTACGGCCTGGCTGATGATTGATGCCAGATAATCAGAGCCAGCGACGCCGACTTCTTTCTGCGAGCCGAACAGTGTTTCCAAGGCTTCGAAGCAAATCGACGTGGAAGATGACCGGCCCACTTTAAGCCAACGGGCTTCTGCTGGGCGGAGGGCACTGTGAAATGTGTTTGAATTAGCACCGATGAGCCACGAGCGGTGATGTTGCAAGTCGGAACTTGAGGCCATGGTCTCTTGGTATCACATCAAGACCACATCATAGTGGTACATCACACGACTGCAAAGATGCCGACCAGTTGGCATGTTCCATATTGAGTTTCAGGAATGCTGGCCTTTTAGGGCTTCACTCCGAATGACTGCCTGCACGGCAAGGTCAGGAGACGTGCCACTGACCTGACCCCCAGAACAGATCCAACAGCTGCTCATATGCTTAAAGCAGTCAACTCATTGGGTCGGCTGCGATGAGCATGTTGGAAGCACACCTCCCTGTCGGTGCCAACCGATGCCGAGAACAGCCGTGTTCAGGGCGCAATGACGCCTCCTTGTTGGTTCATTGCTACCATCAAAAGGAGTCTCGACGTATGTAGTCGTCGAAGCCTTTACTTCGGTTCTCTATGGTGTGTGTGAGTACCCGGACACGAACATGTCGAAAGTCGATCCAGCACACATACCTGCAGCGTCAGCGCCTCCGGGCTTCCATTCCAACCTTGAGAATCCGATCACAAAAGACACCAGTGCCGGCGTTGCATTAGCCATCGTGGGCATGGTGGTTGCGTCGCTCTTCCTGAGCATACGAGTATACACGAAGGCATTCCTCGCGCGGCTATTTGGCCTTGACGATGTGCTGCTCATAGTCGCCTGGGTATGTAACTCGCCCTTATCGTGGAGATCTTGGCTAATGGCGCTCAGATGATGTCCTTGGTCGTCCAGATCATAATAGTCCATGAGAAGATTAATGAGGTGATTGGCACTCACATATGGGACCTGACGCTTGCGGAGTTCGTGGACCTGGCCCGGTTGACGACCATAGCCAGTGTAGTGTACCTGGTGGTAATGGCCTGCTGCAAGATTTCCATTCTGCTGTTCTATCTGAAGCTGTCGCGTGAGAAGTGGTTCACGTATGCGATCTACGCGACAATGGGCCTGGTAATCTCTTTCAGCACAGCGCTGACGCTGGCTCTGATATTTTCTTGCACGCCGCTGGAAAGAGTATGGGATATTACGATCACTGAAGGGCATTGCATCGACCAAGGGAATATCTACCTGGCCACGGCTGGACTGAATGCTGCGTCTGATATCATTATGCTGGTAAGTATTATTCACAATGGTCTGTTGCGAGTGTCAGCTGATTGATTTGCCAGTTTCTACCCATGCCCATGCTCAAGAAGTTGCAAGTGTCTCTCCCGCAGAAGATTGGTCTAATCGCAATTTTCAGCATTGGCTCAGCGACAATGGTGACAAGCTTGATACGACTAAGCTTGTTGCCGCCTCTGATCAAAGCCACTGATATGCCCTGGGACCTTACCACGCCGGCCACTTGGATATGTGTCGAAGGCAATCTGGTAGTGATCTGCGGGTGCTTGCCCATACTCCGACTGTTCCTGCGACATGTTGCTCCGAGGCTGATTGGCGAAGATACGTACGCATCCGGAAGTAATAGCAGGAGGTGCAAGCCAGAGAATGGCTCATCTGAGCTATCGAATCTGGAAAGGTCGAAGCGAAGCGTACGCAGCCATATTCGCAAGAGCCAATACGATGTGTACCAAAGTGATCTCGGTAGGGACGATGGGTCACAGATATGCATAGTGAATGCAACCGGCAAGCCTGTCGTCGCCATCGACACCACCGACCTAGAAGCTGCGGAACACGTCGAAAGACCACCCCCACCACCGCCGGCCCCGAGGACTTACAATCAGTCACAACAAGACTCTCAAGCTTTCCGTGCTTTCGATTCTGCTCATTTGGTTCTCACATTGGATCGTGCCAGAGGTCAAACTGGCGATGGAGGCGTCGCGGCGACAAGCTATCGCAGCCACACAAAGAAGCAAGAGTATTGAGCTGGGCACAGGTTGCTGCGACCTCAATCAGAGCGGCTACTCCGGGAGTATTGTAAAAGTGAAAATGTACCACAAGCGAGATTTGCGGTATTGCTGAAGTCATGTCGTGCCGAGATTGCTTCTAAACAACGTCGACATTTGCCCGGCGTGTCCGGAGTACGTAGCGGCGGTGATTGGCATGGTGTTCCAGTGCGTGCTGGAGGACGATACGGCCGCGCAAGGACCTTGCTTTGAGGGTTGATAAGGTGACCATAAGCGAAGTGGTGTTGCGCAAGAGCTTGCGTCCGTCGCAGTGATTTGCGGCGTTCCGTCTCTCAACGGCTGATTAGGAGACTTCTTGCGGTCCCTGACACGCCGTACCGAGATAGTTTGGCGTTCAGCAAGCTGGTTGCTTTCCGGTCGAAGCCCTGAGCTCGGAGAAAGCGAAGGAAGCATCTCTATTGGCGCATCCGAGATACATACTAGCCCGTCGCTACATCATGCTATGCATTCCGATGTGCTAGAAGCCCAGCTGCGACTAGAATTCTTGGTTTTGTTGGCTGCTCGGGTTGATATTACGATAAAGTGTTGCCTCAAGCATTTTCTTAGTGGCGGAAGGGGCGCTTGGCGTCACGTGCGCGCTCAGATTCCAGTCTTTTAACTTCCCAGCGACGTGGCACCGATTATCCATGCGACAGCCAACAAAGGAAAGGCTGGCTCAGGTCCACAATAAGGCGCTGCGAATGAGGAGACATGCAGAGGTGATCGTGCCAAAACCATATAGTCGCCGCCCTCGCGGCTGCCCATCGCGATGGGAGTTATCCGCAACCTCTTCGCCTCTGGTCAGGGCCCAGCGTCCGATCGGGGACAGTACGAACTTCTCGACAACATGGCCGAACGTGAAAGTGCTCTGGCGCACTTCCATGCGACAGAGGTCGAGCCGCGAGAATCTATTGCTGGCCGCTCTGCGCGAGACATGGTCGGTGGAGAGGAAGCTCGAGATATGATAACGACGCGCGAGGCTGCCTATGATGTCGCCACCATGAGCTCCGGCGCCAGCGAGCCTACTGAAGAAGAGAAGAGGACGCTGCGCAAGGTCGCTGACAAGTTGCCCTGGTCTACCTTCCTTGTCGCCGGGGTGGAATTATGCGAGCGTTTCACTTATTATGGTCTGTCCGGTCCTTTCCAGAACTATATCAGCAACAGTTACCACGACCCGAATGGACTGCCTGGAGCGATCGGCCTCAATCAGAGTGGAGCTACAGGACTGACGAACTTCTTCCAATTTTGGTGCTATGTCACGCCTGTGGCGGGTGCTATCATTGCCGACCAATATCTCGGAAAGTACTGGACCATCTTCTGGTCTGCCGTAATCTACATCATCGGTATTCTGATACTTTTCCTCACCTCCCTTCCGGTCTCGATCGAGAATGGCGCAGCGCTGGGTGGTCTGGTCACCGCGATGGTCGTTATCGGTCTGGGCACTGGCGGGATCAAGAGCAACGTTTCGCCCATGATTGCAGAGCAATATCCGTCGACCAAGCCGTTCATACGAACACTCAAATCTGGCGAGCGAGTCATCGTCGATCCGGCGGTCACGATTCAGAGGATCTACATGATCTTCTATCTATGTGAGTATATCAGGGAGCATACACACTCGTGCCTCCGCTGTCGACGTCTCGAGATCCTACTGACTCGGATATCCTCCAGGCATCAATGTTGGATCGCTCTCCTCAATCGCTACTACAGAGATGGAATTGCACACGGGTTTCTGGTCAGCATATCTGCTCTGTCTGTGCATGTTCTTCGTTGGTCTCGCAGTTCTCATCGCTGGCAAGAAGAAGTATGTCATGCGACCGCCAAGGGGCTCAGTCATCCCGCACGCATTGAAGGTCTGCTGGATTGGCCTGAACAAGAAGAGCCTTGACGCCGCGAAGCCAGAGTACCTCGAGGGGTCCACAGGCCGACATGGTGGCACCGTACCCTGGGATGGTTTGTTCGTCGAGGAAGTTCGGCGTGCGCTAGTTGCGTGCAAAGTCTTCTTGTTCTACCCCATCTACTGGGTCGTTTATGGTCAGATGATCAACAACTTCATCTCACAGGCTGGTCAGATGCAACTTCATGGAATCCCGAACGATATCATGGCCAACCTTGACCCGATCACGATTATAATCTTCATTCCCATCTGCGACCGCATCTTCTACCCTGCTCTTCGCAAGATCGGCACTGAGTTCAAGCCCATCACGAGAATTACATGGGGCTTCTTTCTCGGTGCAGCCTCAATGGCCTACGCTGCTGGTGTACAGAAATTGATCTACGAATCTGGACCTTGCTACGACGCTCCTGGCGCTTGTGCAGCTGCGAAGCAACCGGACGGCACTTATGCACCCAACAATGTGCATGTTGCCGTGCAAACGCCTGCCTACCTTCTGATTGGCTTGTCTGAAATCTTCGCAAGCATTACAGGCCTGGAGTACGCCTTCACCAAGGCACCACCAAGTATGAAGTCCTTCATTATGAGCATGTTCCTACTTACGAACGCCTTTGGAGCAGCGCTAGGAGCTGCATTGTCACCGACTGCAGTAGACCCAAAGCTTCTCTGGATGTACACTGGTCTTGCAGCTTCTTGCTTCGCGGCTGGCTGCCTCTTCTGGGTCATCTACAGGAAGTTGAACTCCACGGAGGATGCGATGAACAAGCTTGAGCAGTATGGCGAAAAGGCAGTGCCAGTTGAAGACGTGGCCAGAGCACGCAACATTAACGACGTATGAGCGATGGGCGACTTTATGAGACATTGATATAAGCTTCATGATCCCTTGGATTGTCTTTCAGCACTTCCTACTGACGGAAGAGCTAGCCGCGAAGGAGCTCCTAGCAGAACCTGCAGAATGAAGCGGCATGTGTATCGCGGTGGGCTCATGAGTCAGATATGGGCTGAAGGCTGCTTCAGTGAAATTCGACGCCCAAAGATCTCGACTCACGAAATATGGACTGTAAATAACAACGACCCTGGCCAAATGTGGTGGCCACTTACACAAGGACTTTACTGTCTTTCATTCGCGACGATAGCAACACGGCAGCGCAGTACCTGCTGGTAAGGCAGAAGTGTTCAGCGTACGCTTCAGTCCGACCGAATTGCATAGGAATAAATTGTCTAGAGGATTCTGCGCAGGTTCATAGCGCTGCCGCATTTAAGGGTTACGGTCACCTCTCTTGTCAGAAGCCCTTGCAACCGGCAACCCCACCGACAGCAGGACCACACATACACTCAAATGAAGACAATATACCATTTCTCCGAGCCTAAATTCCTGGAGAACATCGTCATCAGACCCAATGGACACCTTCTCACCACCTTCCGCGAAGGCACAGTCTATAGCCTCGAACCTGACGCCACCTCGCCAGAGCCACAACTCGTCGCCAAAATGTCCGGCACTACTGCCTTAACCCGCACCGCCCAGATCGAGAGGATACATACGCCATCACCGCCGGCATCAAAGCAGGACCGATGAAGTTCAAGAAGAGAGAATGGTGCGGGAGTGTTATGCAAGTACAGCTTCGATGATTTGCTTGATGCTGGGTATCTTGCAAAAGGACTCTAGGCCCTATCAGAACGCTCATTACGCCGATGTTGCATGCTTGGCCCCAGGCCCATGCTGATCCGATACTCCATGCTGCATACCATGCTCATGCGGCATTTCATGCTGGAGACCAGAGGTCGGCCAACCCAGCGATAAAGTGAAATTACGCTGTCGACATTCCCGACGGGCTGCTGTCGATATGCTTCTTGCTGAACGTTCAAACGCTTTCCCGCTTCGGTCGCACTGGACTCTGTTCCTGCATAGGAAGTTCATTTCCATGGTCGAAGTTGTACCTTGTGGTACTGTGAGCCGCGGCGAAGTTAGTCTCTTGCCTCATCATCAATGACACTTGTGTGAAGACTTACACATCCTTAGTGCCAATGATTTGTTCACTCATCTTGCCATGGCGACGAATGAGAGCTGCAACCTCCGATGGGTGAATCCAGTTCATGACGACCATAGCCAGGAACATGAGCAATGCATCGAAGATAAAAAGGTAGATTTCGTGGCTGATGATGTAGCCGCTGAAGCCTTGAGCATACTCAATCAGACGAATCAGGCATCGAACGAAGATCATGACGCTGACGAGGTAAAGACTGATCATGTGCTTCTCCCAGGGATAGCGGCCGCTCTTTGCGGTTGGCGACTTGCGTACGCGAGCGTGGAAGACTGCTCCGGCAACGACGAAGAGGAAGAAAAAGATTAGTTGTAGGACAAGACCACCCATGATGATGTTCGTGCCGGTATTGACGCTGTCGCCGCCCATAGCCAACAGACCACCTCCTAAGAGACGTTGTAAGCCCTTCAATCGACCTTGACATTCCGCGAGTACTTACCAGAAGCTTGCATGAGGAAAGACAATACATCGCCGCACACGAAGATGGTAGTCAGCCACTTCCTCCGAATGAAGAGCGCATAGTCCGCATCGACCATCAACACGATCCGGGCCAACTCCATATAGATCGATGCCGCGAAGAGTGCTGGGGCAACGAGGAGCAGGATGCTCTGGATGATGTACGGGCCAAGTGTCCAGTCGGGCGTTTGCTGTGCAGACACAGCACGCCCAATGTAACCGATGACTTCGAAGACGCCTCCAATACAGAAGGGGACCATGAACCAGGTTCTGGTGCGGAACATCTGCCAGAGGTGCAGAACCGTTGTGAGGAGGAAAAGGATGATGAAGACTACAGCACCGGCCTGTTAAAACGACGATTAGAATTAGTCTCTCTGCCTCCCAACGTCTCAGGGAGATGGGCCTCTAATCGGGTCTTCGTACCATCGAAGGGTTGTAGTGGTAGTACTCGAAGTCGGACAGGGCATTGTCATCTTGGCGAGCGAACAACATGGTTGCGATGTGTGTCGATGCTGTGGTGGGGGTTCTGCGTTCGGTGGTCAAGAAGCTGTTTGGGTAACTGTCGGATTAGACTGTCGTGCGTCAATGTACTCGCGTGACTGTCGTCCTTCCTCTCGTGGAGTTGCCTGAAGGAGGTAGTTGGTGATATAGCATCCACTGTTGAAGCGATGGGTGGGTGGTTGCTTAAGAAGGAAGTTCTGTTTGACAATTCCGGAGCACAGACTCAACACAAACGACTAGAGACACGCGGAGGTGGAGTTTTTTTTTCTCTTCCTCAGCCACGACGAGCTACTGCTCGTCGTATCTCAATCCGACACTTCTTTCTGTCGTCGCCTGGTCGTGTTCGTCGTATTGACGGATCGAGCCGAGCGAAAGCGCGCTAAAAGTCGAACTCCGCCCAATGAGAACGACTCACAGTTCTGTTCTCTGTTTGGGACGCGGTTGCAGATCCGATCAGCGACAAGCGACCCGGCCATGGTAACGCATCGGCAAGTCCTTCTTGCTCCTAGAAACAAACCCACGACCACGCGATAGAAATCTTTCTAGTCTCTGTGTTCGTTCTTCGAGAGGGATAAACGCTTCGAGAACGAACACATGCCGATGAGGCCGCCTAGCCTCCCTTTGGCATGGGAACTGTTCGGCGTTCCGCATCGTGATGGCGACGGGTACAGATCCGGATGTCTGGCCGAGGGGAGAACCGCTTGTGAGCAGAACTGTGAGACCTGAACCCGACACGAAGAAGATGCGACGGATACGAATCAGGGGCACTGTTGAAGCATGGCTTGCGAGTCATCGCGATGGACCATAGAGGACATGGCAGATCCATTGCATCGAAGAAAGCGTCGTATACCTGGGACAAGCTGGCCGATGATGCCGTTGCATTGATCCGTAGCCTTCAGGTCGGCCCTATCATCCTCGTAGGCCATTCGATGAGCACTTGCATAGCATCCATGATTGCGGCAAAGCATGGCGAGCTGGTCAAGGCGCTGGTATTGGCACATCCGATCTATGGCCTTGGTGAGCGTCTGCCGCCGGCTCTGATACAGCTGGTCGAAACCATAAAGAGCGGAAGATATTGAGCACCCTGAGATTGTGGCATCGTGGTTCTACCAGGTGATGTATGTGTCCGAGACACCAGATTCGATCCGGACCTGGAACCATCGAAGAGTACTTCGGACCTCCTCTAAAGCTTTACTTGGGTGTATGGAAGGCATGCTTGAGCTTGATGATAAGGTTATTGGCAGGGCCGACAATACCAAGGCCCTCACGCGCAAGAGGATCGTTCCGCGACTCGCGATCTCTACGGCTTCTGCTGCGCTCGATTGGGAGAAAAGGCTTGGGTTAAGGGATGGGCTTGATAAGGCACATGCCGTTGAGCAGGGCTTGTTCACGCATATGACTGCGCATGAGGAGGTCAATCAGATCCTGATCGGCTGGCTCCGCAAGAGAGAATTTGTTGCATAGCAGCAGAGACGCAGCGTCGGTCGTCGCTGTGAAGCATTTCGCTCTTCGAAAGGCAGAGTCGCAACAGGCAGGCGTCTTGCGAATTTGAGACGTCTTGGATAATGTATCGCTGGGTTGATGTTGTGGACAGCTTCCACGTTGCACCATGGGGGGGGGATGATCTGCCAAGACCACGAATCATGTCACCAATCAGCCTGCAGGAACGACACCTCTCTTCTTGTCACACTCCCTCGCTCCATCATCGGCATACCACATAGCTTGAGAAGTCCAGCAGTCAACGGCTTGCTGCTGAGTTCGCAGTCCAGTGTGCAGCAGGACGCGAAGGAGCAGCCATGTTCGAAATTAGAACCAAGCCGAGGTCGAATCCTCTGGCTTCCTTCCATAGTATCCTACTTGCGTCTCAGTGCAGATCGACGCATTTTACCCACGCGACAGGCACAGCATCGATGATACTCCGTTGACTATAGTCATGCTTTCTGCGGTGACGACGACGTGCTATGCAAAAAGCTCGCCGCCTTCGCATAGTTCGTATCTCGCAATCGACGAGAACTCAATCTGACAAGAACTCCGCGATGACGGACTCTAGCGCCAAAGCCACCTGAACGAGTGGCATCCTTCCATATCTCGTCGTTCCTGCGAGCTGGTCATTCATTTCAGTAAACAAGAGTCCATGTCCCTCAAAGAATTGGTCGTAGGGTGTACAGTTGAGAGACAAGCCCTGGAACCAACTATTTCTTTGACCTTGGCATAGCTTCTTTAATGCGCCTCGATTTGACACAGCATATAATGACGCGTATCTGGACGGCATGCGCCCTCGCCTTTGGCTTCCAGACAGTCCATTCACAATCAGCAACAACCGACTGTTCAGTATCAGCATCTTCGATCGAAGCCTCTCCAATCGCAAGCGTTATTGGCCAAACAGGAATTGTGCCGGAGAATCTCGTCGATGCAGCAGCAGTGGTCCTGGCCGGCATCGCCAATACAAACCAACAACAGATCAGCAGCGCCTTAAATCAGACAACTATCGATCCTCAAAAACGGTGCGATCCATCCGGGTACTACGACTACGGTCACTCACCCGCAGTCTACCCCTCGCCAGAAGGCAGTGGACATGGTCTATGGACGAGCGCATACGCTCAAGCCAAAGCTCTCGTAGCGCAAATGACTGATGAGGAGAAGAATGCTATTATCACCCCAGCGAACGATACGCAAGGCTGCTCTGGCTTCACTGGAAACGTCTCACGTCTTAACTTCCCAGGAATCTGTCTCAACGATGCATCTTCTGGCGTCCGGCTCAGCGATACCGCCAAGGTGAATGGATATCCCGCCGGTCTCTCTGTTGGAGCAAGCTGGGATAAAGGTCTGGCCTGGTGGCGAGCGAACTACATCGGCAAAGAATTCAAAGCAAAGGGGGTCAACGTTGCTCTCGGACCCGTTGTGGGGCCTTTGGGACGTCTTGCTAAAGGTGGCAGAAACTGGGAGGGCTTCTCGAACGATCCTTACCTCGCTGGATCTCTGGTTGAGCCTACAGTCCGGGGATTGCAGCAGAGCGTGATCTCGTGCGTGAAGCATTACGTTGCGAATGAGCAGGAGACGAATCGGAACCCGTTCCTGCAGGGGTTCCTACTGCCGCGGGGGATCAATCTGAATAATTCGGTGAGCTCGAATTTGGATGATCGGACGATGCATGAGCTTTACCTGTGGCCTTTCTATGATGCGGTCAAGGCGGGTGCTGGGTCGGTTATGTGTTCATACAACCGCATCAACAACAGCTATGGATGCCAGAACAGTGCGACGCTCAACGGATTACTCAAGACGGAGCTAGGCTTTCAAGGGTTCGTGCTGTCGGACTGGTACGCTCAGCACACTGGCATCGCAAGCGCGGATGCGGGTATGGATATGGTCATGCCATCTGGTGTGTACTGGGGCCACACTCAACTTGCCACTGCGGTCAGCAATGGGTCCATGAATGCAACACGTCTAGACGACATGGCCACGCGGATTCTGGCTGCTTGGTATAGGTATGCGCCTTTGACTGCACCTGGCATTAAAGACAACAACGACACGGATGCTCGTGAAGCTGTGGCCGATCAGATCATCTTCCAATCCGCTGTGGAAGGGCACGTTCTGGTGAAGAATGAGCAAGGTGCTCTTCCGCTGAAACAGCCTGCTGCGTTGTCACTCTTTGGATGGGATGCTATCAGTGGCTCGAATACCTCAGCTTCACAACCTGATCTGTACCCAGTGAGTCTGGCCAATACACAGCAATACACCAATCGCGACCCCTTCGGTGGCCTACAGTACCTCATGTTCGCCGCTTCGGTGATGCAACCCGGAACATCCTACCCCCCGATCGCCTTAAATGGCACGATTATCAGCGGCGGCGGATCAGGTGGCATCACTCCCGCCTTAATGGTCTCTCCCTTCGATGCGATCAAGCGCCAGACGGGCGTTGACGGGACGCTTCTATACACGGACTTCATTTCCCAAAATCCTAGCGTGCAACCCAGCGATGCATGCTTGGTGCTCATCAACTCGCAATCCGCCGAGACAGCTGATCGCAGCACACTAGCAGACGAGTACTCCGATACGCTAGTCACGAACGTCGCATCGCAATGCAGCAACACCATTGTCATAATCCACAACGCCGGGATCCGCTTAGTAGACCGCTGGATCGAGCATCCAAACGTCACAGCAGCGATCTACGGCCATCTCCCAGGCCAAGCATCGGGCGACGCCCTCGTCGAAATCCTCTACGGCCGTCAATCTCCTTCTGGGCGTCTCCCATACACCGTCGGCAAGCAAGAATCAGACTACGGCACTCTCCTGAACGCTACCCTCCCCGACGCACAGAACCCTCAATACTCCCAATCCAACTTCTCCGAAGGCGTCCACATCGACTATCGAGACTTCATCAACCGCAACATCACCCCCCGCTTCGCCTTCGGCTACGGCCTCACGTACACAACCTTCACCTACTCCAACCTCACCATTCAGCTCGACCCCACCACCAACCGCTCCCTCGCACCTCCAGACGCCGGGACCAAGGCCCCCGAAGGCGGTCTCGCGAGTCTGTACGAGTACATCGCCACTGCAAAGATCACTGTGACAAACACCGGCGCCCTTGCAGCGGCGGAGGTAGCGCAGCTGTATCTTGGAATCCCTGGAAGTGGGGTGGAGAAGGCATTGAGGGGCTTTGAGAAACATTGGATAATGCCTGGTGGAGAGGCGGAGTATACGTTTCCTCTGAGGAGGCGTGATTTGAGTTTGTGGGATTCCGAGAGGCAGATGTGGATGTTGAAGGAGGGGGAGTATGAGGTGTTTGTGGGCAAGAGTGTGTTGGATGTGTGTTTGACTGGGAAGTTTCGTTTGTAGAATCGACAGGTTGGGAGGTCTGACAGGATTGCTGATGGTGGTGGGGTTGGAGTGTATAAGGATGAGATATGAAATTACGACGATATGGTACCTAGGAAGTTACGGGTGGTCTCCAGAGGAGAATGCAACAATACCCTCATCATAGACCCATTCAATCTTCCCGAAACCTGCATTCAACTTCGCCACACACCAATCTTGCTAGGCGTGACTGCGTCCAGGACATCGCCTGGAGCGTCCGTATCAGCTTTCGGTTGCTTCAATTAATCCGCCCAGGAGATCAGTCAAACCCAGCAACGCACAGCTGTGCTCACTTAAAAGCATGATCATGTCGTGACAGCAACGCTCAAGCCTCATACCTCAACACCGTCCCCTCCAGCCCAGCCTCCTTGACCTGCTCCCTATTCGCCACATTCACATAGGTTCGCCGCATGTATGCTCGGCTCCAGAAGAGTGCCTACATACTCAATGAACCCCTAGCTATCGACTTGAGACAAAGTGCCTGATGTCTTAGCGTCCGCAGTGGCTTGTCTAGTGTCGGCTTCGAGCTCGTCTAGCAGCCTGAATACTCGCGGCACTGCCACCTTTCGCATAAGCTTCGTCAGCCTGTTTCAGAGCGATGGAGTCCGAATTGAGCGACTTGAGATTGGCCTGGATTTTGGCTGTATGACGGGGGAAAATGAGGGCGGTTGCCGTGCAGGTAAGGAGGAGAAGGTGGGTGAGAGGGACCATGACTTAAGCTTGTACAGGAAGAGTGAGAGTAAGGAAGATGATGATATTCGACTGCTTTTATACGAGCACCTATGGCCTCTGCGTGCTGTTGCGGGAATCATGCGTGTATGTATGAGATGAAGGTGAAAAGCGTTGCTGACTAAAGTTTCGCTTGGCGGCCTCATATGCTGTTGTTGAAGTAAGATGGCACAAGAGGCGTTGATGAGAGGACGAGAACTTAAACAAAGTATTAGCGTACAGTGAAGTGACAGATTGCAGCCAATGCTGATTGCGAGCGTGAGATCAATGTGGGACAGTGTTGAGAAGAGTTGGAGTGGAGGTTGGAGGGCGTCGTCGACACGCTATGTTTGCAATTCTGAACAAGTTTGATTCTGATCTGCTTGAGCTTGAAGCAGCATAGGCTGGCCAAGTCGAGACATTCGGGCCTTGGCCTGTAATACTCTCGCTGTTGTGATTCGAAGCTGCCGGCAGGATGGTTTCTGATTGGGAGGAGGCGAGTGATTCTCCAGGACTCCAGCGAGGTCCTTAAGACTATTAGGTTGAGGTGAACACGGTTGAAGGATCACGGCTTATCAAACTTGACACTCCCAGTGTTGCTGACTGAAGCATAACTCATCGTAGTCGGCTGCTCCGGACGAAAAGGCGTCGTCTCAGCAGCACCGGCCTCAGCTGCTGACTTCGCATGTAGTGCCGCAGGAACAGCCCCCGCCGGTGCATCAGCAACCTCATTCACGTCCTGGTTCGTGAAGCTCTCGCTGAGTCTGGTCGCTCGTGATTGCACGAGAATGGTGGCTGGTCCTTGAAAGTGTAGGAAGAGCTAAGAATTGTCAGAGACGATCACATCCTGAATGGAGGCAAAAATACTCTATCACCCCAAATCGTCCTTCTAGCCCACGTCCGGACCGTGAAAGAGGCATTCCTGAGCAGCTTGTAGAACGTACTGTCCCGGATCGTCCTCCAAAACCTGGTATCCGGTAGCCAGGTGAACGGGTTCGGGATCTGTAGCCGGAGGTTGTTGGATTTGAATCTGTATGGTTGCGGCGCATGCTGCATCACGCTGTATGCGACGACATTGCGTGGTGACACGACGTATTCCTCGCCTGTCTTGAGGCTTATCTGGTGTATGAGGCCTTTGCCGGAGAGGGCTAGCAGGCCGCGACCGGTAACGGTTGTGCTACCCCAGTGTGCTATGCTCTTTGCAGGTCAGCAGACTCCCTCTCTCTCGGTGCATTGGTTCTGCGTACCATCTTCATATTCCACCTCGGCTTCAAGCTCAATGTGTGGCCCGTCCATGCTAGCAACGCGTTCCGCCTCGCAATCATCCAGTCCAGTCTCCCATCTAGGTGTACGACGACGAGCGATGTAATTGGTGATTTGGTCGCAATCAGAGCTGTGTAGGGTGTGGTGGATGTGATGCGCTGGTAGAGGAATGGTATGCCCAATGCTGCCCTTCGGAACGGTTCGAGGAGGGAGAGTGATGACACCGTCTGTCCTCGTCAGCTTCCCACTACCATATACACATCTCTTTGGTGTATCCTCACATTCTCTGCCTTTCCATTGAACCCCACCAACGTCCCTTTCCGTGTATACAAGTTCTGCGACGCCGATATCGATGCGGAGAGGAGGGAGAATGGAGTGCCGACGACTTCGAAGCGCGCATCTATACCCATATATCAACACGGTATACCATACTATTTCCTACCGCATTGACATACCAGCCGAAGGACTCGAGCTTGCAGACGCCGCTGGTTCTAAGCTCTGCAAAGGCTCATTCGATGCGGGAGTTGCGCTGATCTGCACATATCGTCTGCTTGTGCGACTGAGTATGTTCTGTGCTTGTCTTGCATGCCGACACGACAAGCAGACGTGTTCCAGCGCCCGGCGACGCATTGTGTTGGCGTGGGAGGAACTTCACGACTCGTTTCCAACCGCATCGCGTTCCGACTTGAAGCTCTCACGTCAGGGCTCAAGCAGTTCAGACCACGTATAGAGCTTGCACGGTTCAGAGCTAGCGTTGGGAGGACTGACCTATTGAGATACGAGAATATCCCTTGGCGAGTCTCGGCGTCATATCGTCATATACCACGACATGAACGTCAATCCTGAAGTCAGGGCGACACCCTCGCAGGGAGCTGGAACGGTAACAGAGCAGTTGTGCAGCTGATGGAGCACTTTCGTGCGGTCCGTTTTGAAGAAGTCAATCAGTTTATCTGGCACCGCTCATTCTCTTGTTGTGCTGGTGGAGACGACTGTGACTTTGGCGAAGATGAATGGGAAAGGGCCTCCGAGTGGTGATGGTGGCTGTAAAGGGATGACAGGCCTTGGTGGCCAGGGAGTCAATCGGGAAGGGGATGTGAAGGTTGTGAAGAGGAAGCGACGAGGAGCAGCAAGAGCTACAAGGCGAGAAAACAGACGCAGCGACGTTACGACAGAGACATGTAGCTCAAGCACCTAGTTCCTTGTACCTATACGGCAGCAACAACAGAATTAACATCACTCACGTCCAAATGACCCTCGAAGCATGACCACGCCGTTTCGCAGGGAAGGAGAGCCACTTCTTCTCCAGCCGCCAGCGCGCGCGCCGACAATCTGATGAAAAAGAAAACAATTGGAGAAGGTGGGAATCGAACACCACATCTCTGAGTTTGAATGGTACCGGCGAAAACGACTTGCCACCTTTCGCATGTCAAAAGAATGAGACAGCTAGGGCCCCTCAGAATCTTGCCGTTAGACGACCTCTCCGAAAAAAGAATTTTGCTGCTAGCAGCGAATGCCATGAAGGCGACTGGAGAAGGTGGGAATCGAACACCACATTTCATGAGTTTGGTATGGTACTGGCGAAACGAGATGCCACCCGCAGCATGTCAAAATGAATGAAGACAGCTTTGGGCCCCTCATGCGTCCTGCCGTTGGACGACCTCTCCTGTAATGAGGTTGAATCTGTGATGTGGAGGTGTTAGTGTAAGAGGGGGGAAGGAGGTACTCACAAAGTGATTGTCTTGGGAGGTCGGGTCGGTGGTGGTGGTGGAGGAAAGAAAGAGAAAGAAATGCGGAAAGAGCTGGAGTTTTGTGCTTGCGGTGCTTGACTCATCTTGCGGATCATTTCGTTGGGTCTGTCAAAAGCCCAGAGCGGGTCACTCAACCAATTACAATGGCGCCGAAGAGCTCGAATGTGAGGACATTGAACTTTGTTTTGAGGACAGAACGAGGCTGTGCTAATGTTCGGCATGCCGATTGCTCGGGCCGTACACCGGCCGAGAAGCGACTTCCCTTGATGGACAGTAGGTTGTGTGCGGACCTGCTTCCTCAGTGCACGACATGACTATCGCTGTCTTTCACGATTGCAGATGCAGCGGCCGCATTAGCAAGCCGTCCTGGAGCCCCCCCCCCCCCTCCCCCCAAAACAAGACCCAGGGAATTCGCGTAGCGCAAGTGTGACGATACGTGGTGACGCACCTGGGCTAAATCTTTTGCATGTCGAGAGGCAGTCGGAACATCGCTATGTGAAGGCCGAGCTTTGCGATAGTAGCCAGAACTGGTCTTTGCTGACTCTTTCTGTCTCTGTCTGACTTCCAAGACGTCTTTCCAGTAGATCTAGGTAAAGAGACACCGAGTACGCTATTGCCGGGTCAACAAGCCGGCCACGAGGAGAAAAGGGTCATTCAGTGTAGAATAAGTCGGCGATATTACAAAATGCTTCGCAGAATCCGAACCGGTGACAGCACAAGCTGGTGAAAGTGCACAAGAATAAACGATCGCCAGCGAGTCGTGTTCATCGTGCAACTGTTTAAGGACGATCCAAGTCCGGTGCAGGGAGTGTTCCAAGCTTCATGTCGCCAACCTGGACGTTCGAAGCCCGAAGCAGGTCGAAGTTTCGAACGGCGTCGACGTCTACACATAACCAAAAAAAGAAACTCTGTTGCACATAGGCATCGGACTCTGGACGTAGTTCTGTTCGCCCGGAATGCACGTCAACGGCTTAGAGGGGAGCCTCAAACCCAAAAGTGTCCCTGCTGCAAGGGGTGTGAACAAGGATACCTCGCCAAGGCCGCGAGCTTCCCTGCACTGAAGAGACTCCCAGAGGTGTAAAGTGCAAGAATCGCAAGGACCATCGTCGTTATATCAGTGAATGCAAACGGAGATGCTGCAGAGTTCCACTTCAAGTCTGTACACCGTTCGGTCTCTCCAAGGCCCGGACTTTGATATGCAGAGCAGAACGCCGCCCTCTTTTTCTCCCTCCAGTGGATCTCGAGTCCGCCTTTCGTGTCCCACGTCGACTGCAGGGCTCTGTAACACGAGATTTTCGAACAACGACGCTAGCAATGGGCGGCGTTGTATCCTTAGCAGAGCCAGTACCCGTACAGCGCGAGGAGAAGATGTTGTCGAGGCCAAGGCCTACTCGTCCTCGGAGAACGAATGACACGACGCCTGTTTCCAGTACAACAATGGCAAATGGTCTGAAGGTGCCTTCTCGAGACTCCTCCAAGACCTCGACAGCTCAAGTCGCCACAAACACAGCAAGCGGTGTACCGTTGTCACGCAGGTCTGTTGAGTCGATGGTGGGGCAAAGGAAGGTAGCACGTCCAGCAGTTACACAAAGACCACCACACATCACAACACAGATGAAGACGAAGCTTGCTGCTGCTAGATCGGAGCAGGTGGCTTTGGCGTCGAAAGAAGCAGCCGAAGCCGTACCGATTCCCGAGAGATCGAGCAGGCGTCGCTCGAGCCCACGGTCAGATGAGGAAGTTGTTAGTCCGATATCCAGCATTGCCCAAGAGAATTGGCCTCTTCTACCAAGTTCATCGCTCAAGAATAGCGTCATGCGATCCTCCAGCGACACGCAGAAGAGCCGGCCGACCCACAAGCAAATGACTGTGACCGAGCCAAACCATGAAGAGGACGACGCCAGTGTGATGGTCCCGGGCTCGCACAAGCCCTGGGAAGCCATTATAGAGGAGCTCAATTCCGACAGTGATGCTGATAGCTATAAGACTGCATCAGATCCGGAGCTGGCAGAGCATGGAAGCATCGAGATCGGGTTGGCCCGTTGTGATCAGCAGGTGCACAGCGCCAACAAAGCTCTTCGCCCTCCTCCATTGAAGTTACACTCTAAAAAAGCCGACGAGTCTGTGCTCGTTCCTCTACCGGGGTCGCCAATTGCAGTGCAGAAGCTGGGAGCACCTGACACATTGTCGAGAGACGCATCGCTCGTTACGCTCAACCATTCTCGCGAAGCTGCCATTCCGTTTCAAGAGCGGACAGCGCACTTCACAGAGTCGAAAGTCCTCATTCACATCACGGGCGAGCCGGCTCGGATACCGAAGGTACCCAGTAAAGATGAGTTCAAGGCTCTTGTCGCTCGAGGAATGCGGGAGCTCCAAGAGTATGCTGCCAAGCAGGACCAACGCTTGCCAGAGAAGTCTCGAGTACCAGCCAAATCCCCAGCTCCGAAGAGGCCGCCACCGTCGCAAAAAGCGCCGCAACACAAAAAGTCACGGCCGCAACTGGAAATGGAGCGATCTTCAAAGGGAAAGCCAGCGCAGAAGACAGAACCGCAGACTGAGCCAAAGGCGAAGGCGTCGAAAAAACCACAGACAATCAAAGAGTCTGGCTTAAAAGACAGCGTGAGAGGTGCCCTTGGTGCCTTGAAGAAGCGCACATCGAGAGTTTTCAGCTTCGAAACTACGCCAGGCCCCAAGAGACGTAGTCTGGCAATCCTGCTCCAGCCACAGAATGTCCGACAGTCGGTCGAAGATATCTCGGCGTCAGTGGCGACCGGTAGAGGCAGACCTCTGAAAAGGGACAATTGTCGTGACAGTCGAGCACGGTTGCAGAAGAGCCAGAAATCAGGTGAGTGGTTAGCAATCGATTGCCTGATAATCGCTAATGCCACCACAGTCGAGAGTGCCGCCAGCAGCCCACGAACATCTCGCTTCTTCAAGCGATCATCTGGATCAGTGAGGAACAGTGCCTTGCGCTTGAGCATCCACGATCGCATGCCTTCGCTGCCAGATCTTGCAGAGCTCGAGGGTGAAGGGCCATACTATGAGCTCGCCGCGTTCGATGCCGATGGTAACATCCGAAGAGACCGCTCGTTGTCGCCCATTCGAGTGTGGAATAACGGTGGAGCAACGTGGTTGGCTGCGAACAAGAGGATGAATGAGACCAGTAGCACTTTAGCACTTGTTCCGGGAGTGGGGATGGGAAGTGTGAGTCGGCAACGCGACTGGGCTGAGGAGTATCGTAAGGCTATCGCAACGTGACGACGACGAGGGTGTAGTCAGCGTATTTAGCATCTTTCTGTCGCAGTAATGAAAGTGATTGATGCGTTGTGTTGGTTAAGATCGACTTTGTGCATGTACATGTTGATGGTCATGAAGGCGGACGGAGACGTCATGTTTAGAAGTCAGGTGCATGCGGTGCACGGTCGCATGCGCTGCACGACACCTTAATCTCAACATGTGTTGTTCTTAAAGGTGTCTTACCTTAACTACTAGACCGATTAGCTTTATATCTGGATAATATAGTTATTAATATATGTTCTTTTATTACTATAACTATAGATGTTGTATCTTAAGTAGTTGTTTTACTATCCGCCCTCGTCGCGTTTTAACCTAGATTAGGCTATCTACTACCTTAACCTTATTATCTCCCTTTAGA